>CAJHQQ010000240.1:0-269036 GCA_905132885.1 Moricandia moricandioides
ACATCTGAAACCAATATATTTATGTGTTTTAGAATTAAATTTATAACCATCATTAGTTTTCTAATCAATTGCAATCCAAGACAATTGTGAAACTAAGCCGTTATATGCACTGCCATACGGCCAGACAGATAATATGCAATGCAATCTATCAAAACTAATATGATCATCAATCACCAACCTAGTTGGTTTATGTTTTAAACCATGATGGCGGTTTTAATTTAAAACAATCATGAAGTTTTAACAATCCTAGAATTATCTCTAGGTTTCAATCAATCAAACAAGCAATCAAGCAACAATCCAATCGATTTTAAAAATTAGGTTTAGAAAATCAATTAGTTAGCGTTAAAAACAATCTTATCAACTTAATTGAATTTTTTAAAATGATGTTTCATAACAGATATCTTTAATTTCGGGGCTTGTTATGTTAAGCTATTAATATAGTTAAATATTGTAGAAATAGTTAGTTGATCTCTAAACAGTTTTGAACATACCATATTAATATGATAATTAAATTAATATTTCCGATTTATTTGATCTTGTTTTAATGCTATGTCTAACTAAATCATTAGAAAATCTATAGTCACTGATTTTGTGTATGAAAAGAATAAATTAATATAAACTTCAAATACTATTTATTCACAATTAATATATTAGCTAAACCGAATGATTTTAAAATTGTATCTAATTAATGTAATACATAAATTCTGTTTAGTGGTGTTATCTACAATTACATTACAAAGTTATGTATTAGTTCTGGTTTGTAATTTTAATTCAATTAGATTTTGTAAAAACTGATTTAACAATCTCGGTTCACTAATTTATTTAAAATTTTTCATGTAGATACATAAGATGAATCCCATTTTATGGTCAGAGATTTATATATTCATGATATCTGAGTCAAAGAAAAGTTAATGGGCCCGATCGTTTTGTCATATGACGTGAAAGCTTTTTTTAAATATCAGAAAATGGGTAGAATTATTGCTAGTGGCATTAGATTGTAAATATTAAGAGAAAATCAGGTTTAAGTACTAATTGTACTTCTGTTTTAATATATTAGATAGATAGTTTAGAAGAAAAACAAAACGACGCTTAACGTCGTCCATGACTTCTTCTTATCCATCGCTCACATATTACGAACTTACAGGGAAGCTCTGCTCAGATTAGATGTATAACGAACTCACACAAAGGTTATGTTTAGTTCCTCTAAACTAATAGTTCAATTGGAATAATAATAATAATAATAATAATAATAATAATATTCACTGTTTTCTTCGTGTATCTTTGGTTAGGCTCACTACTAAGTTGTTATATTGCACTTTGTCTAAACTTTATATTTTTAAGAAATGGCACCAACGAAACAAGCCAAAGTGATTAAGGATTTCCAGAAACAGTAGGCACAGCCAGACATGACTACAACAATACATCTCTTTGATCGCAAGAGCTTAGTTTATGTGATTTAGATTATTTCTATCAGACAATCAAATGTTACTTGGTTTGTTATATGTTGTGTGTTGCAGATAGAGATGATGTCAGAGGCAATTGATGAAACGCTTGACAAAGATGAGGCTGAAGAAGAAACAAAAGACCTTACTAACCAGGTTCTTGATAAGACTGGTGTTGAAGTTGCTGATATGAGTTGGAGAGTATACTACCGGAAGAGGTTGAGGGGATCTGAGTCAAATGGAGAGAAGAAACAAGCTCAAGACTTGACTGACGTGGCAACCAAATAACAAAAATGGAGGAGAAGGGTTGTTAGAGTCGTTAGAAGTTATAACCGTCGAGTTTGTTAGTTGATCATTGCTAAGAGTAGTATAAATATTGTGCTTATGTGATTGTTTAGGTTGGCCAGTTGGAAAGGGTAATTGGGATTCTATTGGTGAAAGCCAAAGGATTTGGGCTTAGCTTGTATTACTTACGAGTTAAGAGTTTGATAAGGGAATAAACAATTTATTTTCAGAATTATTCTCTATCATTTGGTGCGGTGAGCGACTTGTTCCACGCGACAGAATCGAAGAAGTTGACTCGAGCAGAAGAATCAATGCAGCAGATCGGAGCACTCGATGCGACGGTGACGGAGCGACAACAACGTTTGTTTGGATTAGATGAAAGATTCACACGATACGTTGCGACGAGTGAAGTGAATAACGATTCGGTGAAATCCTCAATCAACGATCTAGAGTCAACGATCAAAGTATTCATCGCAGCTTTCAATCAACGATCTACTCAAGCGGAGTCGAGTGGAGCTAATCAAGACATTCCAAATCAGGTACAAAATCATATCTTAGAACGAAACCGGAGGAATACTGAGCTAGGATATCGGCCGATAGATCATAGATCGGATAATAGACAAGGATAATATCGGAAAGTTGAAATGCCTATGTTTTCGGGAAAAAATTCGTTTAGATGGATTGCAAAGGCTGATAGATACTTTAGAGTAACACAAGCTGAATTAACCTGATTATCGTCTCGAGCTGGCATCACTCAGTTTAGAGGAGGATGCTTTGAGCTGGTTTAACTACGAGATTGAGCACATAATTTTCACAGACTGTTCAGATTTCAATAAGAGACTACTGTCCAGATTTGCAGAATCGTTTGAAAAAACTCTATGGAAGAGGTTATTCAATATTCAACAAACAGGTCACATATCAGACTATGTGAGGGAATTTCAAGATCTCGCGTCTCAAGTCAAGTTGAAGGAAGAACACTTAATTGATATATTCTTCAACGAATTAAAAAAAGAGATGAAAGAAGTGATAAATGAAAGAACCACATTCCTTACCATATCACATTGAAGCGGTTATCGAGATAGAAGATAGTGAATTTTGTCGTCTCTTTGGATCTACAAGAATACAAGGGATAAAAGCTCAGTGGGACAGTCTTTTAAAGCATCAGGGGATAACAGATCACAACAGTGGAAACAAAAACAGAATAGTTCAGAAACGGGTCAGAAACAAGGGCAGATCAGGGTACAGGAAAATAACAATGTTCCTCTGAAATTTTCAGTTGGTGAGTACGATTACAAGAAGAAGAATAGCTTATGCTTCAAGTGCTCTGAGAGATGGTCGAAAACACACGTATGCAGAAATAAACAACTCCAAGTGATGGTGGTAACACAAGGGTACGATATGGAGATAGTGGAGGAGGAGGTCTTTGAAGCGTGTGAAGGGGAAGAGACAATTGAAAACGTAGAACTTTCACTACATTCATTCATGGGATGGTATTCTCCTACAACAACAAAGATAAAGGGTTATACTGGGAAGACAACAGTGATAATATTGATTGATAGTGGAGCTACACACAATTTCATATCACCAGAAATTGCGAACAAAACTAAGCTCAAAACATCGTCTCATCACAACTTCACAGTTTTGGTCGGTACTGGTATCTCAGTAAAAGGGAACAATATCTGCAAAGGAGTGTCTCTACAGTTACAGTCAATTAAAATCATTATAGACTTTATCGTGCTGGAACCAGGCAGTGCAGATCTGATTTTGGGTATTCAGTGGCTGAGAACACTGAGGAAATGTGAGGTTGATTGGGAAAAACAAGAGCTTTCATTCAACACGGATTCAGGAAGAACAACACTAAAGGGAGATGTTGAGTTGCACAATCCAGCAAAATCACTTACAACAAGGTCAGCAGCGAAGGACTGGTATGACAACAATTTCACTTTATTTTCTACAGAAACAATGGCTGAAGTACGAGTTCCAAAGAAGATTTTGGAAGTGTTAGACATATTTCACATGGTCTTTACAGAACCACAAGATCTACCACCTGAAAGAGGTTATGAGCATGCAATAAAACTATGGGAAGGTATAAAACCAGTGCCAGTTCGTCCATACCGCTACCCACATGCTCATATGGAAGCAATAGAGCAAATGGTAGCTCAAATGTTAAAATCATGACTGATACGAGTTAGCAGAAATACTTACTCCATCCTTGTCTTATTGGTTAATAAGAAAGATGGCGGCTGGAGATTTTGTATCGACTATAAAGCACTCAACAAAGCCACTATTCCAGACAAATTTCAGATTCCAGTTATTGATCAACTGCTAGATCAATTGAACGGTGTTGTAATTTTTTTTTAAATGGATCTTAGATCTGGATATCACCAGATAAGAATGGTTGCAGCAGACATAGAGAAAACTACCTTTCATACACACAAAGGCCAATATGCATTCGTCGTCATACCATTCGGTTTGAGTAATGCACCGGCGACTTTTCAAGCTCTGATGAATGCTATCTTCAAACCATTTTTTCGGAAATTTGTCTTAGTCTTTTTTGATGACATATTGGTTTATAGCACATCGGTGGACCAACATGTGGAACATCTCAGTCTTGTAATGTAACAACTGACTCAACATCAGCTGTTTGCAAACCAGAAGAAATGTCTCTTTGGTCAGACACAAGAAGAATAACTTGGGCACATTATCACAGCCAAGGAAGTATATACCGATCCAAAGAAGACAGTAGTGATGAAGAGGTTGCCCACACCGCAAAATGTTAAAGAGCTGAGATTTTTTGTAGGATTGACAGGGTATTGCCGAAGATTTGTCGAAGATTATGGAGTTATTGCAAGACCTTTGACAAACCTGTTCAATAATGATAACTTTGAGTGGTCTGGGTTAGAGCAAAAAGCATTTGAACAGTTGGAGGAAGCGATGGTCTCTGCACATGTGCTACCATTGCCAAACTTTGAGGAACCTTTTGTTGAGGAATCCAATGCATCAGGGTATGGTTTGGGAGCGGTCCTGATGCAGAACCAAAAACCAATTGCATCTTTTAGCAAAGGGTTGATAGACATATAGCAGTTGAAACCAATCTATGAAAGAGAACTTATGGTGATAGTGATTGCAGTCTAAAAATGAAAACACTATTTGATGGGAAAGAGATTTGTTGTTCACATCGACCAGAAAAGTTTGAAGTTCCTCCTAGAACAAAGAGATATTTCTTTAGACTATCAAAAATGGATGACAAAGATGCTTGGATATGATTTTGAGATTATATACAAGGACAAAGTGGATAATCAATGCTGAAGGATTACTATGTACTCTAACAATATCTTCTATACTTCAAATGCAAGATATTTTTGATGAGATTGATGAGAATGAGGATATTCAGAGAGTCATTCGAGAGATTACTATCAACACGGGAATCAAACCAAGTTATACAGTGGTTGCAGGCATGTTACTGTACAAAGGACGTCTGGTTTTACCAGCAAACTCGTCTCATATCCCACAAATTCTCCAAGAATACCATGATGGAGTAATGGTTGGTCACTCTAGCATTCTGAAAACAATAAAACGCATCCAACAGTTGTTCTATTGGCCCAAGATGAAAGTTGATGTTAAACGTCATGTCTCAAAATGAATAACTTGTTAAACACATAAATCTTCAACGTTACAACCTACAGGATTACTTCAACCAATACCACCGCCTACGCAAATTTGGTCTTAAATTTCAATGGATTTCATCGAAGGTTTATCGAAATCAGACAGGGTAAATGTTATATTGGTTGTTGTTGACAGACTGAGAAAATATGCTCATTTCATGGGTCTCCGTCATCCTTTCACTACAACAACGGTGCCTGAGAAGTTTGTCAGGGAAGTGGTGAGGTTACATGGATACCCAAAATCCATAATATCTGATAGAGACAGAGTTTTCTTAAGAAAATTCTGGCTGAATGCTTTAGACTAGAGGGAACTACACTGAAATTCAGTACTTCTTACCATCCACAAAACGACGGACATACTGAAGTTGTCAACAGATGTCTTGAATCTCATTTGAGGTGTTTCACGTCAGCACATCCTAAACAGTGGCAAAAATATCTGGCTTGGGCTGAATTTTGGTAAAACTCGTCGTTTCACACATCATTACAGACAACTCCATTTAAAATGGTGTACGGCAGAGACCCACCAAGTTTCCTTTTGTTTGAAGAAGGTTCAGCCAGTAATAGCGAGTTAGATACTATGCTGAAGACTCGTGATGCCATACTACGGGATGCAAAAGCACATCTGATAAAGGCTCAGGCTCATATGAAGAATAACACTGATAAACACAGAAGAGACTTGGTGTTTGAAGCAGGCTCTTCAGTGACTACGTCCCTACAGACAAACATCTTTACATAAAGCGTTTTTCCATAAGCTTTCAGCAAAAAGATTTGGTCCTTTTGAGGTTTTGGAACGAATTGGCCAAGTGGCTTACAGACTTAAGCTTCTGGATGATTGTTTGATTCACCTTGTATTTTACGTCTCCCAACTCAAACCGGTACTGGGGAACGGTCATGAGGTGACCACTTTTCTGGTTTGATTGGAGGAGAATGATGAGTTAATCTTAAAGGCATAAGATATACATAGCACTCGCTACGATGCAAAAGGTCATCTTGGGGCTGAGGTTCAATGGAAGGGCTTGCCTGACCATGAGAACGCATGGATTCGGGTGCAAGATATTGCAAAATATTTCCTATGTTTGAGCTTAAGGACAAGCTCGCTCTCACCGAAGGGGGTATTGATTGGAGTTGGAGAGTACACTGCCGGAAGAGGTTGAGGGGAGCTGAGTAAAATGGAGAGAACAAACAAGCTCAAGACTTGACTGACGTGGCAACCAAATAACAGAAATGGAGGAAAAGGGTTGTTAGAGTCGTTAGAAGTTATAACCGTCGAGTTTGTTAGTTGATCATTGCTAAGAGTAGTATAGATATTGTGCTTATGTGATTGTTTAGGTTGGCCAGTTGGAAAGGGTAATTGGGATTCTATTGGTGAAAGCCAAAGAATTTGGGCTTCACTTGTATTACTTATGAGTTAAGAGTTTCATAAGAGAATAAACAGTGTATTTTCAATATTATTCTCTATCAGTTGCATCTCAGGTCAGGTTTCTCTCTGTCAATTTTCGGGTTTTTTTCTTCCTCAGGTTTAGTCAAAAACTAAAAAATGTGTTTTTTTGTTTCATTTGACTGAAACAGTTATCATCAGCTCCAAAAGGTCGGATCGCTACAAAACATCAGCTCCTCCTGCAACTATTACCAACAGGTAATGTCTCATGTTTGGTCACTGAACTCCGAAAAACTAATAAATTTGACTACATAAATTCAAAACTTGCAGCTCTGAATCAAGTGAAGTGGATGAGCTTGAAAAGAGGTTGGATTCACTGCGAGAATCTAAGAGTCGGCTATATATGCATGATGTCCTAGCATGATGTATGATTAAAGAATAAAAAGAACAGTTTCCTTTTTTTGTTTGTGATCTCTATATAACTCTGCTGAAATTGATTATGTATGTTTAAGTGAAGAAGCTTTCAGTTTATAGTTTTTGACAGAGATTGTAGTAATCATTTTCATAAACTCATTAGGCCTTAAGCGTAGTTACTTTTTTTTTTCTTTCCTATTTTTCTTTGGGAAATTAGCAAGAATCACACTAAAAAAAATGATAATGTGGAAAGTAACCATAACAAACACGTGGCTATGATATAATACATATATATGTATAAATGACAAAAATTACCCCTATTGCGTGTGAATTACAAATCTCATCTTTTTTTACCTTTTTTATATGCATTTCTTCTTCTTTCTTTCTTGACAAAACTAATTGATTTCTATTGTGTCCGTTCTTCCAATCTGAGTTTTTGTCTTTTTCAATTATGCAGTTCTCACTTTCATTTATTTTCAGTAAAAGTGAAAGTGAATCATCGATTTTTGTAATATTTTGGTTGAAGTAAAATGATTTTCACTCTCTTTACGTGATCAAGTTTTCGCGTATACTCGATCCTTTGCATTAACACTAGAACATGCCTTAATTCCACCAAGATCCGATCAGTTCTCACCAAAACAAAGCATCATCACCAACCCCGAATCAACGATGTGTTGCATTAGAGAAGATGAACATGAATCTTTATGTATGTTGACTATGTTCTATTCTATATTTTTTGCTTTTAACAAATAGAATAGAATGTGGACTTCATGATAATATAAATAGTTGTATGCCATCAATATGATTTAACAAGTCAAGATTTTTCTGGGGAAAAAGCTCTTGATCCAATACAAACATAATCTCTTCAAAGTTTTAAAAGGTGTAGCGAAATGGAGAAGATGAACCGTATGGTCTATTCTATATTCTCCGGTTTGTAAAAATATAATAAAAATCAAGAGAGAATTGCCAAATGTGACTCAAAACTTGGAGTCAAACCCAAAAGAATAGCCAAACTTGGGTCAAAGGCAAAAATAACTTAAAAGGCTATTGAAATTACAACTATCCCCTTGTGAACAAACAAAAAAACGGAATTTCTTTTACGTTTCTAACCCTCGCAAGTCATCTGTTCAGACGACTTAACTTAAAGTCGTCTGGACAGTTATTCTTAAACATAATTTAAAATTTTTAAAAAATATTTTGATAAGTGAAAAATGGGAATTATGTAATTAACATATGTCTTAAGAGATATAAATTAAGATATAACAAATTTCAATTGTTTTCAGCATAGATGAGTGAAAGTAGTGAGTCATGATATTCTTTAGTTTATGTTTCATCAACATATGTTGTAGTATTGTATGTGTTCTTAGGGTTAGATTTTGGAAAGCATTAAAACCGTTTTTGAAAAATTTAAAAATTACCTAAGCGTGTTCATTTCTGTGTATAATAAACAGTATTGAAGTATAATTTGATTTTATAACGTGGTTAGTTAGTTAATTTAGTCATTTTAGTTTAGGGTTTCATTTTAGGGTCTAGGACGACTTAACATTTAGCCGTCTGTAAACGGACGACTAAATATTAAGTCGTCTAATGTACATTATCCGCCAGACGACTTATTTGTAAGTCGTCTAAACCGGACCAAACCTTAAATTTTACCACTGTACTTCTAAAGCTAACCGGATTATTTACCCAATATATAAGGTGATTTTTTTTTTGTTAATTTTTCGCAAAATTCAGAAACCCTAACAGTTCTCTCTCAAAGGCGATATCAAAGGTGATTTTGAATTCCCACTATTTCCGAACAAACCATCGTTCTCAATGTCGGCTATCTATCTCACTTCATTCTCACCGTTCTCACCGCCGCTTCCTCTAAACACTAGCGCCGCCGCTTCCTCTAAACCCTAGCGCCGCCGCTTCCTCTAAACCCTAGCGCCGCCGCTTCCTCTAAACCCTAGCGCCGCCGCTTCCACTATTTCCTAACAAACCGTCGCTTCCTCTAAACACTAGCGCGGTTTAACATAAAATGTTGTCTCTATCAATTTACTCATTCTCACCGTTTCACGTTTATTTTTTCAGATCTATAACCGCAATGACGAGTACTCCTTCTGCGACTAATCAGGTCCACTTTAAATTTTTCTACTGGAAGACTTGTAATTTAAGTTGTCTAGAAAGTCTTCCAACTGGACGACTTAGTAGACGACTTAAATATAAGTCGTCCAGCAGGAAGACTTTCCAGACGACTTAATTATAAGTCGTCTACTAAGTCGTCCAGTTGGAAGTCTTTCCAGACGACTTAATTATAAGTCGTCTACTAAGTCATCTTGTTAGATTTAGCTTGTTTAGCTTATCTCTATTGTTGTCTTTGATTATTTTGCAGACAAAAATGATGGATATTCCAGAACTCCCCCGTAGGTTATACACAGTAGAGGAAGAGCTAGAAGCCCAAAATAGCATTTCGTATCATACGGATAATAGCAAGTTGCATACTGCTCTTAGGGAAGCTCTTACTGATGACGAATTTGAAGAGCTCAAGGAGTCGAGTTTGGGAGTTTTCATCAAGTTCAAGGAGCATGGATTTGGTTGGGCTTCAAGGCTGGTTCACTACATGCTCAGTTTCAAGCTGGACATTAAGAAGAAGTATGAGATGTGGTCTCTCGTTGGTCCAGAACCTTTGAGGTTTTCACTGTTAGAGTTTGAAAACCTCACTGGTCTAAACTGCGATTACATCGAGGACCTTGAGAGACCAAAATGTGAAGTTACCAAAGAGATGGTTTCTTTCTGGGGGATGCTGGGAGTTCATCTGGAAGCTGGGCCAACTACTGATCAGATAATAGCAGCACTGAAGAGATGCGAGGATTGGTCTAGGGAAGATCGCAAGCGGCTCGCGTACCTTTCCATCTTCACTGGATTCATTGACGGGAGAAAGTTTTCAACCGCTACACGATCTAGTCTTGCAAGGCTAGTGATGGATTTAGAACGGTTTGAGAATTATCCATGGGGGAGAGTCGCGTTTAAGGTGCTGATGGACTCTTTGTGGAACAAAGATATTACTGGCTGTTACACCGTGGATGGGTTTATACAAGTTCTTCAGGTCTGGGTGTACACAGCTATGCCGGAATTGGGTGCTAGTATTGGTGTTCCCAGAGCAAACAGTCCGTCTCCACCGATACTGGCTTACGAGGGCAGCAGAGGTCGCAGATCAATGAAAGCTGCTATCTTGAAACATGTATTTACTTCAATCCAAAAGACTGCGCAGACGACTTATATTAAAGTCGTCTGGAAAGTCTTCCAGCTGGAAGACTTTCCGGGCGACTTATAATTAAGTCATCTATTTAGTCTTTTTTTCAAATATCTAACTCGATTCTTCTATTTACTGCAGACCCGCGTGATCAACTTTGTTGAGAAGGACATTAGTGAAATGTGGCCAAAATGGGACTCTGAGGTTGAGGACCTGCCCGCGGAGAACATCATTAAAGTCATGTATGATCGGAGACCGTGGAAGTGGACCATGGATTGCTGGGAAGTCACTGGTACTAAGGTCTATACAAAACCTAAGGTTGTGACTCCATCGAAGAAAGCCACAGAGATGGTTGTGGTGGAGGAGGAGGAAGACAATCCAAGACCTCTGAAGAAAGCTCGTAAAGGGGCTCCTAAAGAGGCTCCTAAAGAGGCTAGTGAAGAGGCTAGTGGGATGACCAGAGAGGAGATGGCAAATATGTTCAAGGACGTAGTTGAATGCATGAAACATGGGTTTACGAAGTGCCTCAAGGAGATTAGGAAGTTGTCCGATAGGGTGGAAGCTGTGGAGAAGATGGTTGGTGTCACCAAAGCCAAACAGACTACCCCTCGAGCCAAACAGACTACCCCTCAAGCCAAAGAATCCGAGGTTAGTAACAAATCCTCTCCCAACAAGAATTAAGTCGTCCAGGGTCAACTAGTCGTCCAGACAACTTATATTTAAGTCATCCAGGGTTAACTAGTTATCTAGACGACTTATATTTAAGTCGTCCAGGGTTAACTAGTGTGCTATTTATATTGCAGAGAGAAATTCGCAATGAGGCGAACTCGGGAAAGAAGAGCTTGCCGGAGGATAAAGCAGATGGTGTCTCCTCCAAAGACCAACCGAGCGTCGCTTCCACCGATCAACAACCAAGCGTTCCAGTTCCACAATCAAGCGTTCCAGTTTCAGAACAGAGCCTGGTTGTATTGGACAAAACAGCTCCCACTGCTTCGGACTTTGAGGTGGCGGGTGCTAGATACAGAGAGAAGTTGGATGCTTCTGTGCGTGCAAGGAGTGAACGAGCGAAGAAACCTGCTCCCACGCAGAAATCTCCTTATATGGCAGAGAAAAAGAAAGATAAAGTGGCAGCCTATAATCCATTTCCCCCACTAAACAGACCTAAGTTGAAGGAACTCGCTGATTGGTTGAAAACTGATCCGCAAGTGATTGCTTTACCCATAATAGCTTGATTTAGTCTACCAAAACTGATTGCTTTTTTGTTTGCAGTCATTATTTCACTAAGAAGGAAGACAAACCACGTACATCACCAACTTGGTGGTATCACATCCTCCGGACAGCCAAAGCATGGCTGGAAGACTGCGTAAGTCTTCTGTTTATCTTGTATCTTTGTCGTCTGGACTTAAATATAGGTCGTCTACAAAGTCGTCCAAGTAGACTACTTATAAGTAAGTCGTCTACTTGGACGACTTTGTAGACGACTTTCCAGACGACTTATATTTAAGTCGTCTGGTAAATATAAGTCGTCTGGAAAGTCGTCTACAAAGTCATCCAAGTAGACGACTTTCCAGACGACTTATATTTACCAGACGGCTTATATTTAAGTCGTCTGGTATCTTCTAACTTGTATTATTTTATATGCAGCATATAGATGCTTGGATTAATTTGCTGAGGCGGAGGTATCAGGAGAACCCACAAGCTTTCAGGAGCGAGCGAATGTGCTTCCTGGATCACAACTTTTCCCAGACTTGGAGAGACCACTATCCGAGATTCAAATTATCGGAACCCGATCACAGAGGTTTAGGAAGAATGCTACCTCGTGGGGCGTGGAATTATTATGACGGATCAGTACCATCATTTTGCCAATCAAACAAGGTGTGGGGGGAAGACATTGATGATATCTATGCGCCAGTGAACTTGAACAACACTCATTGGGTTGCTATTTGGATATCGATCCCTAAGAGACACATAGTCGTCTGGGACAGCATACCTTCAGCTACGGCAGCAGAAGCATGGGATGAGGTAATGCAGCCTTTTTTGAGATGGTCCCTTATCTGCTTGTTGAGTGCGCTGCCACCGACGAAAGACGGGTCACATACGGGTTGGAGCCATACACATATGAGAGACAGGTTAATGTACCCACGGCCAACAATGGTGATTGTGGCGTGTACACTCTAAAGTACATTGAATGTCATGCTCTTGGGGTCCCCTTTAACGAAAGAGACTTTGCTAGGTCCAACGCGAAGAATATGAGGGATAAGATGGCGGTGGATTTATTTACGGAGCTTGGTGATCAGCATTTGAAATAAAACCAGGATGGTGATAATTTTGTGGGCATGTATGATTAGATTTGTATTTGTTTTTGAACTTGTCTTTGAAAGAATATACTCAAATATTCTTAGTCAAATTTGTAAATCCCATGTAATCTAGGAGAATCTAACTTACTTCTAACGATGTCTCCTATATATGTAACTCATTCTCTGTTAATAACAATCAAGTCAATTGACTCACTTTCAGTCTTTGTATTTGAACTTGATTTTGTAACGATTTGTATTTATTCTAGGCTCAAAAAAAACAACAAAAGACAAACAAAAATCACATAAGTTTTAGTACACACCAAAAGCAACATAAGTTTTAGTACACGTTTTAGTACACACCAAAAGCAACATACGTCTTAGTATACATGAAAAGCAACATAAGTGTTTTAGATGGACGACTTACAGTTAAGTCGTCTGGAAGGTTTTCCAGCTGGACGACTTACAGTTAAGTCGTCTGGAAGGTTTTCCAGCTGGACGACTTACAGTTAAGTCGTCTGGAAGGTTTTCCAGCTGGACGACTTACAGTTAAGTCATCTGGAAGGTTTTCTAGCTGGACGACTTACAGTTAAGTCGTCTGGAAGGTTTTCCAGCTGGACGACTTACAGTTAAGTCGTCTGGAAGGTCTTTTAGATGGACGACTTTCAGTAGAAGGTCGTCTAAATTTTATAAAATACACTGGACGACTTAGTAGAAGGTCGTCTAAAAATAAAATACACTTGAAAGGATAGTAGAAGGTAGTCTAAAAATGTCATACACTGGACGACTTAGTAGAAGGTCGTCTAAAAATAAAATACACTGGACGACTTAGTAGAAGGTCGTCTGGACGACTTAGTAGAAGGTCGTCTGGACGACTAGTCAACTGGTTGTGTACATTTTTGTTTCGTATGGCCAGTTTCCTTGCAGTTTGAGCATCTATAAGCCATGTGTTTTTTCCTGGGTTTGTGTCCTCTCATCCTAGATAGCTCCAACCAAGATTGCCATCTTGATTTCTTCTGTCTCCCCGGACCACGCTTTACGTCTGGAGGAAAGCATTCTCGTTCCTCAATATGTTGTGACACGATAGTATATATATTCTCTGAGTATCCTGTATACAAATAATTCTTTGAGTACACTGGACATACAAGTGTGGAGATATGCAAACCAACATGTGTTCCAGCAGCTATAGCATGAGAGCAAGGTATTTTCTCCACTGCATAGACACCACAATCACACTTTACATGTTCCAAATCAACCACACAGTTTATTTTGCCACCTTTCACAAAGAATCGTCATCCATCAATTGGTTGGACCGTCATCGTATCCGCTATCTCTGTTCGAACAACAAGCAAGTATTCAACACCCCGGCTATGTTGAGTTGTGAGACTCAAAGCATCTTGTCTCCTTTTCCAATACTATTTTCCTAACTTCTCCCTTATGAACTCCAGCAGGAACGGAATCGGAAATCCTCTTGCTCGCTTCAGTGCGGAATTAATAGATTCAGCGATGTTGCTTGTTTTTATGTTGTACATGTTTCCCTTACAATAAACCCTTGACCATAGGCTGGCGTCGGCATTCTCCAAATACGTTGCAAGTTCCGGGTTTGCACTCCGTATCTCAGCCATGTACCGGTCAAAATCGTAAACCGTGTGAGCATAAGCAGCCCCTTTCACCAAGTACAAGAGATGTTTCCCTTTAAACTTTTTGACAATGTTATCTTGAAGGTGATAATAACATATTCCTCGGGTTGCCCAAGGAAACACCTTATCACACGCACTTTTAATGGCCGCGTGCTGGTTGGAGACTATCACCAGAGGCTTGTCATGAGATATACAACTAGCCAATTTTGTGAAAAACCATTCCCAAGAAGGATCATCTTCAGCATCCACGATCCCAAAAGCCAATGGGAATATCTGAAAATTCTCATGTTGTGCGGCTGCAACTAACATAACACCTCCATACTTTCCACTTAGGTGAGTTCCATCCACCACAATGACCCTTCTCTGATACTTAAAACCTTTGATAGAAGCTCCAAAAGAGAGAAATAGATACTTAAATATTTTCATAGAATCAAGTTCTATAGTCGTGATAGAATCAGGATTTGCAATGGAGATTTGCTCGAGATATGATGGCAGACGCGAATACCCTTCTTCTGCTGATCCTCTCACCAATGTTTGTGCATATAACAGTGCTCTGTATGAAGTGGTGTAATCAAGCGCCATGCCAAACATGTTCCTCATTGCATCAGTGATATGCTGCGGAGTTATCCCATCAATGATTCCAACACGATCAATGAAAAGACTACCAAAATACTTCGGAGTACAGTGTCTCCGCTGAGCGATTCGGTCTCCCACTGAGCATAAATGTTTTTCCACATACTTTGTTACCCAAAACGTGTTTGTCCCATGTTTCACACTCGCTCTGATCTTCCATCCACAATTGCTAACCCGACATGTTGCCACAAGGAGAGTTTTCGTTGATTTTTATATTCTGAAAGAAAACCTACCCCTCATTGCTGCCAACCGCAGCTCTGAAAGCAATGCATCCTTGCTAACAAAAATCTGGTTGACATAGATACTGGTACCATCCGATTTTCCTCATTCAATAGCATTTGTCTTACCATATGTCTTTTCGAATTCTTCAAAACAAATATTATCATCATCTTCCTCGTCCTTATCTTGAACATTTCCATAAAGACTGTAATCCCCACCATTATGATCCGTTTCACGAACAATAGAGTTATCAGCATCCTCCTCCCCATTTTCCTCCTCTCCATCTTGATTTTCATCTTCAACAAACTCATTATTACCAACATCTTCAAAACATTCATCAGCTTCATCATTATCACCAACATCTTCAAACCATTCACCAGCTTCTTCCCTTTTCTCTGAAACCGTTTCCACCTTGCTGCGGCTTGATACACAAAGACATACTATATGCGTTTTGAGTATCTCGAGCAAGTTTCGAACTTGTCTATCACTTGTAACATGAATGGGAGGACTGCCTGGAGCCATCATCATTTCTGCTGGTAATGAGTAGCTAATCTCCACAGTCACTGTTCTCATGTCCAGGTTATAATCTTCTTGAGCCATTGCAACAAGTTCAGCATGTGTTGAATCTTCATTCAATAAAAACAATCTTGCTCCTTTGAGATCATCAACCACAAAATCCCAACGGCAATCTTTCAACAACCATTCTCCATACACTGCATGTAACTGACGAATCATCTGCAAATATTCAAAATAAAACACATTAGTAAACATAGAGAAAATGAAGAAGTTCACTAAACATTGCCGCAGACGACATAGAAGTAAGTCGTCAAGAAGACTTAAAGGTAAGTCGTCTAAAGAGGTCACTTTTGCAATTGAAAATTAAATGGGTCGACTTAATTCTAAGTCGTCCGGCTTTGTTTGTTAAAAAAAAAACTCCAGACGACTTATATATAAGTTGTCTACGAAAAAGGGCTAGTTTTGCATTTGACCGAATCGTGTCAGATCTTTGGCTATTGCTGGACGACTTATAATTCAGTCGTCTCTAAGAAAGTTAAAATTTCAATATTTTATTCAAACTAGACGACTTAAACGTAAGTCGTCCTAGGTTAGTTTTGTAATTGAAAAATAAAACTTGAAATTTAACTTTCTCCAGACGACTTAATTGAAAGTCGTCCAGCCAGACGACTTAATTTAAGGTCGTTCGGGTGAAGCAAGGTTTGACCAGAAAACTTGGGAAAATTTCTGGACGACTTTGCTTTCCCGGACGACTTTAAATTAAGTCTTCTGGCTGGACGACTTTCATTTAAGTCGTCTGGAGAAAGTTAAATTTCAAGTTTTATTTTTCAATTACAAAACTAACCTAGGACGACTTACGTTTAAGTCGTCTAGTTTGAATAAAATATTGAAATTTTAACTTTCTTAGAGACGACTGAATTATAAGTCGTCCAGCAATAGCCAAAGATCTGACACGATTCGGTCAAATGCAAAACTAGCCCTTTTTCGTAGACAACTTATATATAAGTCGTCTGGAGTTTTTTTTTTAACAAACAAAGCCAGACGACTTAGATTAAGTCTTTCGTTTTGACCAGAAGACTTATCCGTAAGTCTTCTACATACAGATGACTTACGAGTAAGTCTTCTACGCGAACAGATCTTTAAAAAAATTCAAATTCGTACCTTAAACTAGGTGAGATGACTTCGTTTGCACACAGGGTCTTCTCCAATCACCCAGAACCTCAAACAAAAGCAACCGTAAGTCAAAACGAAAGAAATATGGCTCTGTCAACCATAAAATATTTTGAATCAAAAGCTTGAGTTTTTTGGATGAATATGGAGAGAAAGTGAAAGAAATGTTGTTTTTAGTTCATAACAGGTAGTACAACGTTGTTGAACTATTCATTAAAGGGCATTAAAAGCTCCAAATAGGTAGTACAAGGTTGTTGAACTATTCATGGTAGTGGCAATATTGTAAATACTTGAAGATGATGAGGTTGAGACAGTAAAGAAGCCATTTTCGAAAAACCAAAAAAAAAAAGTTAATGGCATTTTCGTAGATAAAATGAAGGTGTTGGGTGAAAATCTCAAAAAAAAAAATGAGTCAAACAGAAAAGGTTAGTTTTCTGTTTGACTCCAAGTTTTGAGTTACTTTTGCAAAAAGCCCTAGAAATCAATCTTCATTTTAATATAAATAATTTTGCTAGGATTTTGTTATATTATAAAAACATTTCAGTGGTTAATGATTTAATAATTCAAAATATAACAACGAAAATATGACTCATAATTGGAAAAGATGAACAATGATATGTATGAAGTATGTTGTATTTTAGATTTTGGTTTGTTCTATTTTATTTGAGAACATACAATAGTTTAATAGTTATTTGAAATGAGAAATAACATATATATTAAAAAGAACTTGATCTGAATTGATTTATCTAGATTTTTACCTCGACTAAAACTCTAGACTTTCTCTCATATTTTTCTCAAACAATTGATATGTTATCGGCATTAATATAATGTAAATACTATATCCTATTCTATTTTAATGACATAGTATACTATGTCACAATATCTCATCCTCTTTTTCTTCTTTATTCTTTTTCACCGTTCTTTCTTCTTCTTCTTCATTAGGGTCGACGAGATATTTCTCCACGAAAACTATCATATAGCATCAGATCTCCACCAAACTATGATCTAGTGTCAAATCTCCATGATTTGAAAGTTATAAATTTATTTCTCCACGAATTAATAATTTTGAATGTATTTCTCCCCGAATCGATACTTCGAAACTTAGTTACCCATAGACCATAGTTTTAATTGGTTTATTAATAACCAAATAGCTTAAACGAGCTAAGTCAAACCAAAATTCATTTAAAACAATTTTTATTAAAGAACATTATTTTTCTTTTTGTTGAAATTTCAAAATATAGATTTTTTAACTTCAAGGAAGTTTTAGGTTTATTTTTTTTGTTTTTTTAAATTTAAAAGAAAAAAAATTACAACAAAATTTCATTTTTATAAAGCTTAATAAAATCATAGTGAACAAATAAGCTTGTTAAATTTGTATTTTTTGAAATCTGGAAGAAAAAAAATCAATTTTTGATAAAAAAAAATATATGTCAAAATTCAACAAAACATAGATTTTGACATATACTTTTATCAAAATTTAATTTTTGCTTTCAAATATCAAAAAATACAATAAATTGATAAGCTTATTTGTTCTTTTTAATTTTATTATTTTTTAAAAAAATAAAATAAAATCTTGATGTAACTTTTATTTTAATTTTTTTAAAAATGCAAAAGAATAAAAAGAAATTAGGAAAGCTTTTTTGAATTAAAAAATCTATGTTTTCAAATTTCAACAAAAAGAGTAACAATATTATTTAATAAAAATTGTTTAAAATGAATTTTGGTTTGGTTTAACCGGTTTAAACTATTTGGTTAATAATAAACCAATTAAAACAATGTTTTATGGGTAATTAAGTTTCGAAGTATCGGTTTGGGGAGAAATACATTTAAAATTGTTAATTCGTGGAGAAATAAGTTTATAATTTTTAAGCCGTGGAGATTTGACACTAGGTCATAGTTTGGTAGGAATCTGATTCTATATGATAGTTCTCGTGGAGAAATAGCTCGTCGACCCTCTTCATTATCTTTTTCTTTACTCTTCTTCCTTTTTCTCACCTTTCACTCTTCTTGTTAGTCACCCCTTTTCCTCTCATTCTTTTTTTTCTTATGTCTCTTCTTTTTCCATCTCAGTCCTAACTCTCACTTTTCTGACCATATCTCTACATTTTTTTTTCTCTTCATTCTTCAATATCTTTTTTTTTCTCCACTTTATTTTTCATTTTTTATTTCATCTCTTCATTTCTATTTTTCTATTTTTTTTTTCCATTTCTTCTACCTGAACCTTTTGTTTTTTACTCACTTTTCAATTTTATGTACTACTATTAAAAGAAATCAATTGTCTTTAGTTACATTTATGTTTAAACAATCTATTTTATATCAGTATCACACATAGAATAGAATTATGCTATTGTATGTTATATATACGCTTTGTTTTAAAAAAAAGTTATATACACGCACACGCGCAGAAGGATTGCGTTGTCTATTTGTATCAGAAATTGACACAGTTCTCAAGAGATGGTTATTTTGTTAATTTTATTTGTATAATGGTTATTCTACAAATTAACCCTTTTCTTTTCTAATTTTAAATTTTGATATTTTTAGTACATATACTATTTACTATTTTCATGGATTGTGAGTGGAAGAATATATGTTAGGTAATTAATAGTAAACGGTCCATAGAGAGAATTCTCTCAACTCTCTCTTCACACAAACAAATCTTTCAGACAGAGTTTGAGTTTCTTTTGCTTTTGTTTTTGTGTAATAGTTCAACCCTTTCGATCTATGAATCGATTTTGTTTCCGTTAGCGGATACTTTCTTCGCATGGCGAGTTTTGTTTTGTATATATTTCAACTTAATCGGAGCAGCTTTTCATGATGTTCTTTTCTCTCCGATTTTAGTTGATTGAATAAAGCTTTAGCTTTTTCTTTCATGTCTGATATGTAATCCCGCTTGATATCGTGAGATGGTTGTTTTTCTTTGGTCATTCTCAAGACTAAACTCTGAGAAGAATCAACCTTTGCCTCTTAAAAGAGTTTGGCCAAAAAGCTTATAGGCAAAGTATCTAATCAGATTAGGTACTTGAGTTGATTGATTAAGCTTTAGGGGTTTTTGGAAGACTCAGTAGAGTTGAAGCTCCTCATATAGAGAAGTGTTTCAACGAAGTCTCTTTCTAGAATTTTCTGAAGCTTTGTCGCTGCTATTCACATCCGAAGAACGGCAAAATATCTTTGGTGTCGACTGTTATGGAAGAAGGGGCAACTGCAGAAGGTGTCGATGATTGAAGCTAATAACCCTAACGGCGAGGAATCAAGCTTTGTTGTCGTGAGCGTACGGAGGAGCTTGAGGTGGAGAAGCTTTACGGTGGCTGAAGACACTTGCTTTGGCATGGACACGTGTATAGACATGTGTTTTGTTAACCTTGCTAAAACTTGACACGTGTATAAGTAGATGTTATCAATTTTTGCCGCTTTAGAATAAGCTTTTCTATTGATGTTTTAATCTTTTATATATTAATCCTGGAGCATTAGAACTTTTAAGTGTAGTCACGTGTCATCATTAGGATAATTTTCAGAATTTTTAGAAAAAAATTGGTCCATCTAATTATAAACTATATTTTTATTATATTAACATTCATATTGATTGGTAGTGTATACGAGGATATTTAAAAAATTTTCTTTAAATAAAAGCTACGGAATTACCTAATATGATTAACATATATGTGACAATTAATGTTTTGAATAATAAAGATTTGATAATACATTTTGTATTCTTCATCATTTTTTTAATTTATATTATTAAAAAAATTAAAAAATTACATTAGCCATATAATAAAAAATCTAATTTTTTTTCTTACATATCATATTATGAATTTTTTAAAATAATTATAAATTACTAAAACAGTAAAAGAATTATATCAAAATTTTGTGAACAATGTTTTTATTTTTTTTATTTTGTTATAAAAAGATACAATTAATCATAATATCATATGAATATTAAGTATAATTTAATATATATTCAGATTAAATATATATATTTTAATATTGTTTAAATTAAACTATATATCATATAAAATACATATATGTTAATTATATACTTAGATGGATCATTATAATATATTTTGGTAAACACATATCATTATAACATATTAATATACGAGCTATATATATTAATCCTGAAATATTAAAATTCTTAAAAGTAGTGTTGAGAAATCTTATTTTATTACTACAATGATAAATCTTATATATATTAATCATAGAGATATATATACGAGTTTTTTTGGTAGTCACATGTTATCACTACAATGATTTTTAAAATCTTAAAAAAAGAAGTTAGTCCATCTAAATATATATTATACTTTTTATTAAACTAATTATCAGATTAGTTATTCGTGTATAAAATAATATTTCTATTATTTTCTTAAATAAAAGCTACGAAATTACCTAATATGATTAACAAATATGTGACAATTAATGATTTTGAATAATATATATTTGATAACAGTATATGTATCTTCCATCATTTTTGTTCAATTTTATATTTTTAAAAGACATTTAAAAATCACATAATTATATAATAAAAAATCTAGATTTTTTCTAATTTTCTATATTGTGAATTCTTTTAATATAAATTACTAAGGCTATTAAAAATCTATGATGCAATTGTTTTGATCAATTGTTTAACTTTTTTATTATAACAAGATATAAATGATCATAATATCATGTAAATATGAAGTCTCATTTAATATATATACATTTATTTCAATATCGTTTAAATTAAATAATATATATATCATATATAAAATACATAAACATGTTAATAAAATAATATTTTTGTCACAACAAGTATAAAAATGTTAATAAAATCATATGAGTATCAAACCTTAATAAATAAATATTTATATTAAATCTATTATATATTTGTATCAATATCATTTGATTTTAATTATATACTATATAACATAAATAAATGGTTTATTTTATTTTTTATCAACAAAAAGTTTTATAAATAGAAAGAAAGATTGTTTTTATTTATGTTCTTACTCAAATTTAATTGTATACATAATAGCTATTCGCTCCTCAATTATTCAATATATTTATTATTGCATAATATGTAAATTAATACAAAATAAACAATATTATCTACAAATAATTTTTATACATAATTAATCTTCATTCTGCGCAAGCATGGATCTCAAATGGTACTTGATCATATCATTTCAAAAATATGATTTTTCATATCGAAGTGAGATGGTGAATTATAACATTTGAATGATATCATTGAAGCCAAATGTAAATTAAATAAGTTTTAAAAAAATATCAACAAACATCACCCTACGTATCAACATTATATTGATGATCCATAACTATACGTTTGGAGACTTATGACATCATGGTTGAACTATCAAGATTAATATTCAACGATAATTAGTATATTAATTTCACTCCGCGCATGCGCGCGGATAATCGTCTAGTGTAATATGTTTGTAGGTTTTTAACTCAACCGTCACTTCTTTAACCAAGTCCATTGGACTTTTATCATTAATGATATTTGGTTGACAAAAAAAAATAGTAAACGGTCCATAACTTAACACCAAATATATAGTTTCTAGAAACATTTACACTAGAGGTCATTTTCTTACTTTATTATTACACTATAAGACAATTGTTGGTACTACGGTAGTTTTTTCCCACCTAAATCTACTTTCGGTCTATAAAGTAATTAAACAGTCTTGTCATTTAGTGTCTATTACACTAACTAAATTTAACATGTATTTTTTAGTTACAAAACAATATATAGTGGGTTCATGTTTATTTCTTCTTCATTTTCTTCCTCCTAACTTCTCTATCTTTTTGTAAAATGAAATCTCCTAGTTCACAATTTTTTTTTCAAGAATACTTATATTTGTTTATTGTCTCTATTATTTGATATCTTTTGAGATATGTTAAGCTACATTTTTATGGTGATGTAATGGTTTGTATACAACGGTGACGTCAACAATGGAGATTGTTTCAACCTTCAACCATGGTGACTATGTTTTATCTTGTCGTGTTCTGCTCTTGCTCCAGAAATGCCACCGAACCTCAACCAAACTCAATCTCTAAGCCGCGCATTCATCTTTTTCGTGGTGTCTCACGGTGATTGAATCCGGTTTGTCGCATTCTCACTTTGATTCAGTCTTTCGTGCCTTGTCTCAGCTTCTGATTCTTTGTCGTGATTCATCATCGCCACTAGGTCCCTTCCTCTTTGACACGCGTTTCAACCATCATGGAAAGCTCGAGAACAACAATGGCTAATTTTGGCGTTTTTTCACATCTGATCCCTTAATTTTTTCTATAATTCGATTTTAACCTCAATACTTTTTTAAGGTACAAATCAACCTCAATATTTGAATCACTTGCTTTCCGCATGAATCCCAAATGAACCGCTTGTATTTATGCTCTTGGTTCATCCATAAGCTATCAACATTGCAGAAACAAAAATAAAACAAAGATTTAGTTTCGTCTTTTGTACAAAAATGAAAACAAAACAAAAAAATCCAAATCACTTACCGTAGACAGTCTCCTTCTACGGTCGTTCACATCTTGGCGTCATCTCTACCATTGCGCTTCTGTCATTGCAAAATCTTGTTTAATTGAAAGTTAGAATTTTCTCAATTTTTTTTGTTTTGTTTTGGATAACCATAAAACAGAAAAAGAATATGATCGTGTGGTTGATAACATAAGTTATCTTTAAGATAAGTTGGTGGAAAATTAAAGAGTGTTTTACATTCTAAGTCACTTTTGTGTTTTAATTACACCATAAGTCAATTTTGACTATCAAGACACTTTTGTTAATTAAAACAACCAATGACTCCTAACTAAACCATTAAGCTAGTCACTTTCTTTTTCTGTACTCATTCTCGCTCTGCCTTTTCTCTTTCTCTTTCCTGACTCAACTTTTCTTCTAAATAATGATTATGTTACTTCTACTTGATAAGTTGATATAATAAAAAGTGACTATTATTTCTTTTCAAATATCTTCTAAATTCGGATAGTGATTTTATAGATTTAGTAGATCCAGCTATCCACCCCATTATATATTTTAGGTTCGGATATCCGATCTGAATCTAGACCATTATATATTTTTAAAATATAATTATATATATGTATATTATACATAATTTTATATAAAATAACAAAAAAAAATTATTAAATATTAATGATTTTTCATTTCAAAAGGAATTAAATAAATGGTTGATTATTTAATTTTTTTCTTTTTAAAAAAAAAAGCAAATCCAAATATCCCCGGTATTCAAATATTAGTCATGATATCCTAACCGCTGATATTTAGAAAGCCCAAATTCGGATCCGGATAACAATTTTACGGATCCGAATATCCTAAAATATCCCAAATATATGATCCGTCCCCGGGCCTACTTATAACAACCACCCAAAAGATATCTTTCTTTTTCATAGTTTATGTTTTTGTTTATTTATTGTTTGTAGAAATAGATTTTTCAATGCGGAAAAATAATCATAAAACGTTGATATAATAATTTCACATTAAAACTGGAAAATATGTTTTGTTTATTAAATCTGCAAAATTAGATATTTCAATAAAACCAGAAATTTATAGTTTTCAAATGAAATGACGAAATGATATTTTGGAAAATCAAAATTGTATATCACATTTATGACCAAATTCATAAATGTCTTATTTTACGGTTCTGAATTTGGAATAAAAAATATATGGGTATGAATCAAACTGCGATTTTTTAAAAATGTTGATGGATATCTTACACTCATCAATGCTGATGCGTAGTTTTCTAATATAATGAAGTAGCATGTATATTATCAACCAAAAAATAAATCATATATGAGAATAACACAAAATGCATTACTAAAATTTTACGAAATGCACAAAAGAAAGAAAACTTTACTTTAAAAACTATTTCATGTGTACACTATAGTATGCATATATACTTATAAAAAAACTATATTATGTACACTATAATATGCACATTTACTTATCAAAAAAATATAGTATATGTACACAAATTGCATTGTCCACATGTACAATGATTTGTATGTACACTAATTCACTTATATACCAATTTGTATATACTAGATAAGTTTTTTATGTACATTCGTAAGTTGCAAATATTTGTACGGCCAAATCATCTATGTGTACACAAGATTTCATTATCCATGTACAATGATTTACAAAACTAACATGTACATATGTTCACTTATATAATAGATAAGCTTTTAACATCCACTTGCAAATTTAAGTGTTTGAATGGCCAATATCATATAGTATCAACTAAAACAGTCTAGCATAAACAAACCTGAGTGCTTCAAACTAAGTAGAACATATGACATTCATCGATATGCTTAATCCCTCATAATGATTTACAAAACTAACATGTACACTCAGAATTTTGGAAAATCAAAATTTTAACCAAAACTGTATATCATATTTTTTTGACCAAATTCGAAAATCTCTTATTTTTACGGTTCTGAATTTGGAATAAGAAATATATGGGTAAGAATCAAACTGAGATTTTTAAAAATGTTGATGGATATCTTACACTCATCAATGATGATGCGTAGTTTTCTAATATAATGAAGTAGCATGTATATTATCAACCAAAAAATAAATCATATATGATAATAACACAAAATACATTACTAAAATTTTACGAAATGCACAAAAGAAAGGAAATTTTACTTTTAAAACTATTTCATGTGTACACTATAGTATGTACATTTACTTATAAAAAAACTATAGTACGTACACTATAATATGCACATTTACTTATCAAAAAAAATAGTATGTATACACAAATTGTATTGTCCACATGTCCAATGATTTGCATGTACACTAATTCACTTATACACCAATTTGTGTATACTAGATAAGTTTTTTTATATACATTCGTAAGTTTCAAATATTTGTACGGTCAAATTTTTCTATGTGTACACAAGATTTCATTATTCACGTACAATGATTTACAAAACTAACATGTATACAGGTTCACTTATATAATAGATAAGCTTTTAACATGCACTTGCAAATTTAATTATTTGAATGGCCAATATCATATAATATCAACTGAAACATTCTAGCATAAACAAGCCCGAGTGCTTCAAGCTAAGTATAACATATGACATTCATCGATATGCTTAATCCCTCCCCTCATTCCACTGTCCCGCCGCTGTGAAGTATCAGCCTCACCTTCGTCACAATCTACCACTACAACTACGAGCAGATCCGCATCCTCACCTCGTAGCTCTAACTCCTCTTCTTTACCACCACTTTCCTCATCTTTCATACTCTTACCTCTCTCTGGGACTAAGAACAACAACTTAGCTTTCTCCTATGTTAATTTCCTGCGAAAACAACCACCAAGATGGAACAAGAATCATGGTCGACTTGCTCAGGTGACTCAGAACCGGGTTAACCGAGTTTTAACGTGGTGGCGAATTCAGACGTCAACTACACTTCTCCTCTCACTACTTTCTGATCAACTGCTCTGTGAATCTTCCACTTTTCTGTTTGGAACTTGTCTCCTCCCTCACATACTTCACAAGCTCTAAACTTTCTTCATAAGGAGCGAGAAACCACGGAAGAGCGGAGGCAGAAGGGGAAGTGTAATGATGAGCCAGAGTTGAAACTGACCAGTGAGGAAAATGATGATGATGCGTCGGATTGGATCTCAGTTTGTGGAAATTGTGTACATGATGCAAGATTGTTCTTCTCTGCTGCGAATCTCCAGCTGGTGTAGGTATAAATTGACCTCGTCGCTGTCGTTGATTGAATCAAAGAAATTTTAAGGTTCAATAAGATGAAAACACACATGGATGAACGTTGACTTTCGGATTTTGAGTGTTAAATATGTCAAAACAAGCTTGATTAACCAAAGGAAAAGGTAAAAGAAGATGAACAGAAGACAAAATCATAGCCGTCTATTTAATATCTAGATCTCATCTTCGGTAGAACAAAAAATTGGTAACTGTGCACTTATTTTATTTATTGTCTAACTAGTATTTACTTTTTAATAAATTAAGTTAGGAATTAGGGGCTTAAATGTCAATCTCCATTACGTTCAGTTGATTAAAGTGTATTAAGTGCAACAGGTGGCCGAGAGTGATATTAAAAATAGAAAAAGTGACTTATACTGTAAATGTTTCAAAATTAAACTTAGTTGACTTTTGTTTGAGATCTACTTTTTTAATTAATTCAAAAAAACATAACAAAGTAAAAAGGTAAATTTTAACTAAAAATGTATGGTTTCACTTTATCGTATGTGGTTAGGTAATTGACTTTAAAAAACTATCTTAGTAGAATAATGTGTCTTATAGTGCAATATAAAGTCAAAAGCTGATTTAGAGTGAAAAATACTCTAGGTTCTATCCTAAGCTATGATGGACTCTAGGCTTAGTTTTTTTTTCCCAAAGTTATAGCTATATATCTGTAAATTTATAAATTAGGACCCTAGTCTTTATATTAATTGACAAATTTGGACTCTAACTGCTTAAAGATTTTTTTTTTCAAAAAAGACCATGTGCATGTGCTCCTTGGACACACCCCAAGAGCCGATGTTGTTTCTAGATTTACAACACAATTACTGGTTATAAGAACGAAAATATACACTAATTATCATCCTACAATAATTAGAGTATACTAGTGGTTTGTTTATGTTACATGCGAAATATACCATTTATGTTATTTGAATAAAACTATTATTGTAAACCATTCTTGTTGTGTGTAAAGTTAGCATTTGTAAGTGTTGCTTTTGTGAATGTTGTTTTAAAAAAAAATGTTGTGCGTGAGAAATTGATTGTCCTAATGATAGCTAGAAGATGAATCTGATGTGTTGCGAGTGAGGTTGTAAGATTCTGAGATTGAGTCATTTTATATAATATTGGTGAACTTAATTTGTCTATATTTAGTGATGTCGTTTTTGTTTAGATAGTGTTGTTCAAATTAGAGAAGCACTTGTCAAATGAAATATTTGAATATATCAGTGAGCTATCTAGGGTGTTTTATGTTGGCCGTTTAAAGATTGCAACCCAAAGTTTTTGAAGTGATTGCTTGTATTTTGTAATGGGTAAATATCACAAATAGTTATTTTTTCAAATAAAAATATGATCAAAATAGATTTTTTTATTCTGAATTTTTTTTTTAATTTTAAACCTCACTTCCAAAAACTTACCCTATAACTCTAAACCTAAGTCTAGATTAGTTAACTAAGGAGTATAAATGTATATTAACACTTTTTAATAAAATGTATTTTGGTTATTTTTTCTTTGAAAACTATTTTGGTGATACTTTTTTTAGCTCTATCTTAAGGTATTATTTATGTTGTAAATGTTATATGAGTTTCAATTAGTGATTTATTTGTTTGTTTTTTTTTATTGAAGTTTGGAATTTTTCTATCTCTAAAAAAGTCTAAGCATCATTAACATATGGTTTGCATATTTAAAAAGTGATAGCATCATTAACATATGATCTTCTGTCATTTTTCATCATTTATCATAGTTTATCGTCTACTTTATTAAAACGGAATCATGATCTATTATAAATGTTATTTTCAACTATTTATTTATTTTTAGTTGAGATCTTATTATTACTCTATTTATATAAATGTATATAATTTTATTTAAAAACTAACCATGTTTTATTTCTATTTAACAAAAAGTGTTACATTTCTTTTTTTTCACTAGAAGGTTACGTTTCTTCTTTCATAACATTTGTTAATTTTTTTCATCTTTCACCGACAAAAGAAGATTAGGTTAAGACAAAACACAGGTCACATGAGGGATTTTGTAGATGATAAAACATCGGGCCATAGGACACAATTTTTTTAAACAAAATCAACTTTGTTTGTTACATTTGGTTTGGTTTGGTTTGGTTTGGTTTGATTAATATGGTCCATATAAACTTATATTGATTCTTTAAATAATTTTTGATGAAGGTTGAATTTGATGGGTTAATTGAATTTAATAAGGGAAGAATAATAATTTTGATTATCAAACACAATTATAACTATACTTTGTTATTTAAAAAAAAAAAGAATATGTCGCTCTTTATAAACAACTACACACAAGTGTTTTTGGTTATGGCACAAGTGTTTTTGGTTATGCAACATCACAAATTCTATTTATTTATCAAAAATTTTAATAATAATTTTAATAAATATAGTCACAAACATATATTTTTTGTGTTTCCTACATACACAAAACAAATACGCAAAGCATTATTTTTACAAAAAAGAATAGGAAAATGATTTTGTTTGAAGCTTTCTCCTTTTTTTCCTGTAGACATGGTTGAGGAAACATGGACCAAATACACGAAGGTGAAGAACTAAATAATCCAAAAACTGAGAATCTGAGGGCAGCATTCTTATTATTATTATTACTCACAAGAGGGCTTATAGTTTTGAAAGAACACGATCGCTATTATATTTTAAACAATCTCTGACATTTCTGTGATCGAGCTATGAAACTTCACACTAAGGAGTAATCAACCAGTCGGCATAAACTTCGCGTTGAAGAGATCAAAAACATACATAAATTTTTAAGTTATTTACAAAAAATTATACCAAAAAAAACCAAACAAACAATATACAAAGCGCGGATCAAAATCTAGTTGCTCTTAAAGACCACTCAGTCTTTTATCTTTTGCTTATGGATTTTTCATTTTTTTTCACTCTTAACAAGTATAGCTCATAATCATCTATATCTATTTTTAACTCCGATTTTTCACTATCAAATCCCTAATCCTCTATTCTTTTTTTTTCTACTGCTACCACACTGCCTACACCTCCATTGTTATCCATATGTCTCTCCGTTGTCATCTGTCGTCTGAAGAATTTCTGATTTAGCTTTACTTAGCTTGCGAATTTCCTGTTTTAACACATTCCTACGACTTCTCGCTATGTTCTACATGTTTCTCGAGTTTGTCACTCTTAATATTTTATAAGTATCTTCACCATTTTCACACCAACGTTGAAAAATATCTCTTTTTATCTTTGTATAAATTTATATCGTCTTGATCTTTGAAACTCTTCCCCAACAACTTGCTTACTCATTCTCCATCCTATTTCTGAACATGCAACTCAGAATACCGTCAATATAATTAATAAGCATGTAGGATACAAAAAGAAGAAGGAAACACACAACACTACTGATATATAAGTAAGAAGCAACAGAGAGGACTTAATATTCAAACTTTTGTTAGTTAAGATCTCATGAGATTACAGAATTAAAGCTCATTTTCATACCTTGGTAGGTATATAAAGGTTGATACAACTTCTGATAATTTAGCTTCTAGAGCTGCCTTCTCCTTGAAAAACATTGCTTCCATTTCATCAGGTTGGTTCTGCAATGCAAGATGAAAATAAGAATAAGATAATATATAGTATATGCACCACCAAACATCACAATCTAAAAGACTATCTTAAGAACCTGGAAGACATACAACGATTAGCAAAGGATACTATTAATAAAAGAACAGTCACTGACAGCTAAATATACGCACCAAGAAACTTCAATGTAAAATATTGAACCAAAGTTGTAGAACCCCGTTATTTGGCCAATATTTCCTTAGAATCATGGCACCAATCAAAATTTCTTTTTGAATGAAAATATATAGAAGTAATTTTAGTATCAGAGAGACTTAATATAAAAGATAAATGGGAGGGAAACACCACAACGCTAGAATAATTATGGTTGCAGATAGAAGAAGAGAGATCAAGGAGGAAGCTTCAAGTAGACGCTAAAATGATGGATATATCACTGTCAGGTATAGACAACGAACATAAGCTAATCTTGCATGGGTCGACGAGATTATTCTTGTGTGGTAGGAAAGAGAACGGAGGACTGGTCAGAAGTGAATCGTGGGTCGGATATCCGGGGTATTTTAGGATATCCGGATCCGGATCCGGATTTGCCGGATCCGTGACTTTAGTATCCGGATCCGGATCCGTATCTTCCGGGTATCCGGACTTCGGATATCCGCGTAGATATTGTCATATCCGCGGATATCCGGATTCGGATCCGGATCTGTAAAAAAAATAAAATAAAAATATATTTTTTAAAAAAATATAAAAATAAAACATAAATTAAACATTTATACAAAATTTATGAATATATATGACATATAATATTAGTAAAATTTAAATATAATATTACAAAAAATATTTTATGTATAAATACTAATATATCAAATATAATTATTAATAAAATTAAAAATTTAATATATTTTAAAAACACGGATCCGGATCCGGGTATCCGGACCTAAAAATTAAGATATCCGGATTCGGATCCGGTTTGGACGGATCCAAAATTTTACTATCCGGATTCGGATCCGGACACTCCGGATATCCTATTTTCGGAGCGGATACGAGACGGATCTCAGATCGAATCCGGATCCCGGATAATACGTCCCAGGCCTACTTTCGATGATGCTTGGGCCCATTAAATATGAACTAGTGGAAGGAGAAGTGGAAATGACATTAATAGTTGGATTAATGTAACATATAAACGAAAACCAAAGCCGTTACATAGTTGTTGATCGGATTTGGTGAGAGCCCAAGGGATATGGTGACTCTGATCACCAACATCGACTTGAAAGAAATCCTAAAAAGCCTAGGCCAGTTTGAGGAAAAAAATTAAAGGTCCACTGAAAAACACTATTATCAACCAAAAACTAATTGCTACATAAATAGCATAGAAAGCATGCCACGTGTCATAAAAACCCTTATGGAGATACAAAAGTCTACTCTTATCATATTAGATGTTACAAATTCATTGATCTCATAAGTGTATTAGGTTATACTTCCTCCGTTACAAAAAGATCCATGTTTTAGAAAAAAAAATTGTTTCAAAAAAATACATTTTTTTTATATTTTTAATGCGTTAATTAATGGTAAATTGCAAATTTCAAAATGTTTATTAAAATTTTATTGGTTAAAAATTATAAAGAATAATTAACTACGGAAAACTATGCATTGAAAACGTAAATATTATATGTTTTCTTAATTAGTGTGAAAATTCTAAAACATACATCAATTTGAAACCGAAGAAGTATATTAGTTAGGTAGAAATGGACTTAGCTGCAATTCAAGAGAAGCTGTATCATGTGACAGCTAATCTGAGCATAAAGTAGAGTATGAAATGCCTATGAAGATTGAAGACCAAACGTTACAAAGATGTGTTCTTAATACAAACGTAAATACCTCTCATACAAAACCTTACACAAACAGCTAATCTATACAACCAACTGTACCACGGATATGTGCAATAAATTACCATTTTCTCACCAGAAAAAATATTAATCAGTTTTTAAGACATGAAAGGGTTTGAAAAGGTTTTTTCTTTTGTTTAACCAGGCGTTAACTCTTTTCACGCAAAATTAGCCGACAGCACAAAGGCTTCCACAAGATCTCATGATCATTGTTCAATCTTGTGTTTTGAAGTTGATAAACCATCTTCTCTCAGTCCAGGTCACATCCAACAACTGCCATTTCACCAGTTCTTTGTGCTTATTTCCTTTAGCATTGGTCAAAATCAAATATCTCCCAACCCCCATCAGTTTCTTGGCTCCTGCTTCAGATGGATGCTTGAAGGAATGATATAAGAGGTCCGCTGAGAGACGGGAAAAAGTAAATTCTATTTTAACATCAAATGTGAAGTAAACCAAATTATTTTAAGGGTCTTATTCAAACCATCAGCAGAGAAAATGCAAGATCGCTTACCAGTCGTGTACTCGTCATCAACCTGCTTGCAAGATCATTGTTAATTGAAACGGGAAGTGGTGGCATCCGGCTGATGATACCAGGCATCTGCTTCATTCTGCAGCAAGTAAGAGTTTAGCAAGCTTTTATAAAAAGAAGGAGAAAGAAGACAAAGGAAACATATCTTTAGTGATTCAAAGTGCTAACATTCCACATACTCATTCAAGATGGAACTGATGTTATTCCTTGCAAGATAAAACAGGTTGATGTTATCCTGTGGCTGTATGCATAAAATAGAATATTAGGATGAGAATTTACCTGAGGAAGGACAACCAAACACTAAATGGCGTTGGGTGACCATTGCATGTGAAAATATATGATCAATGATCCTTTTTAATCAATTTTCTGTGCATGCCAATGTTTTTCTACCAACTAGCATTTGGCTCAGAGTACCTATTTACTATTGCAAAAACAAAAAGGGCAAATCAAATACCTTGCACCCAGAAAGGTTTGAAGAAATTTGACTAAAAGCTTGAGCATTCTGCCGTAGATGCTCCATAACTGCATCACTTGTACCTAAGAAAACAGGAGTTTGGACTATATATGAAACCTGAAAACGTAACAGCTGAGGATGATGTATCCAGCTAACAAGATTCGTTTTTCTTTCGAAGATGGCACAACTAACCAAGAACATGAGACAGTTATTAACTTATTAAGAGAGCCAATGAACTCTCCAACATCAACAAGATTAACCACATATTTACAAGAACATTGCTCGAGATTCTAGACAAGATGCACCTTGTCTTTCTGAAGTATTCGTTCTTTACAGTGATATCATTTGCAGGAAAGAGAGAAGAAGATAATGATGCCGACAATACTGTGATCCAAATAGTACTAACCTTCAAAAGGCACGGGTGCACTCTCGCACATAGGTTTCATGACATATGTAGCATTTTGTTGTGGCACGGTGGAGAACATGTTCAGTTTTGGGGGTAAATCCACCACCTTAATCAATTATAAAAACAAAATCATTTGTAGCCGTTTGAACAAAAAGTCATTTGCAGCCATTAACCTCTTCTAAAGCAAAATATAACATAGAGCATCTACAATTATATGTTTACTTGATTACAGAAGAAGATATACACTAGGGTTTGGTTAACCAAACATACCTTTCTATTATTAACATTCGTGGCACTATGTTCTTCTCCTTTTCTTCGTTTTTGCTGTAAAAGGATACCATTCTTAGCCAATACACTTCAAAGGTCATAGATGCAAGTAAAGATAAAATAATAGCAAACTAGCAGTTATTCTAAAAGTTAAAAAGCAGTAATGTTGAAATTTTATCTTTAAACGAGTCACAAAAATAAGCCAAGAACGTAATATTTAGCACAAAAAACTTGTTTATTATGTGAATCTAACATTACATTGTAAGGCATACTGCAGGTAGCACAAATACTACACCTTTATTAAAGAATACCTGTCAAAATCAATTCCAAAAAGTTCGGAAAGACCAAGGATTATCTAACATAACCCATAAAGCGATATAAGTTTCAGGGTAACTACATATTTCACATCAAGCTTATCGGCTTAGAGTCAAATCAAGTTCCAACATGACTCCAGAGCAAACAGAAGTCCAGATCCATCGTCAGTCAGCAATACTTGTTATTTCCGTCCTTGCACACTTCAACCATACTTTAGAGTAGGGTGTCTTTTGTTCAATAGAGAAATAGAACTTCAAGGCTACCTTATTGCCAAAAGATTAAAAAGACCTTTTTCCTATGGAACTTTATCTTTAGCAAAGCATACACACAAAGTAGCATCACTAAATTGGTTCCCTTATACTTTTCATATGCTTAAACAGTTGTAGAAATATCTCTTACACCACAATTTTAATGACAGCCACATACTGTATAACCGCTGAATTAATTTGATTTCTTTCATGAATAAGAAGTATGCGAGGTGCTCATTAAAACTTAATGGCAAGGCGCTGGAAACTTACCGTCATCCATTTACACCTCATTGCTACATCCCGTACACTTTTATCTGGAAGAGTAGATGCGATCTTTACATATTTCGTGACCTGTGGTTGATCTTTAAACCTACAAAAGGCAAGAAAAATGTTTCATGCAAGCAAAAAAAAAAAACAGAGAACTAACCAGAAACAGTAAACACAGTTAAAGGAAAAACTACAATTTGAAGCAAATCTCAGCCATTTTTCCAAGAAAACTAAAAGGGTATTATAAGAATCCGATATGGCTTATGATACTAGATAACGATATGTGCTAAAAGACACAAAGCCAAGACCTTTTCCTCTACATCTACCTGTCTTAATTCAACATTGTATAATAGCTAAAGTAAGTAACAAAAAAGTTGGCGAGAAGAAAGGACAAAGACAATTACTTAGCAAGGCCATTCTCCAATATATACTGCTCCTCAACAGACCAGTCAATAACCGAAGCAGCTTCATGTTTGAGTCCAGTAAGGTGGAATCCGGAGGAAGCAGTCATGCTCGAATTCGCCGGAAATACTAAACCTGTCGTGCTAGTGCTCGGAATCATTCCCAGAGAGCTACCCAAAGACATGTTCGAGTTAGGGTTTTAGCCAATTCAGAATTACACCAGGAGGCAAGCCAAAAAAAAAAGATTGATTGAGAGCAAGAGAAACCCACCTCGGATTTAGAAAATAAAAATAAGAGGATGGCTACGCCTCTCCGGAGCTACAAATGGCCTCTATACAAAACCCTAAACCCCACCCAACGATCGGTGCTGAAGATGGAGATGAAATCGTGAATCAACACGGCCTCGCAAAGGGAGAGAGAGAGATGAAGATTTTAGAGAAGTGATTCGCGAAGAGCGTCAGCGAGATGCAGATTTTTCGAATTGGAGATGCCAGCGAAGAAAGAGAGAGGAGTAAAATGGTGGTTTTGTCTTTGGAGCAGAAGCACTTTTTATTCTAGTGTGGTTTTTGCTTTTGGTTTTGTCCACTCTTTGTGGAGAGAAGGTTTGGTTTATTCGTGAATTGTTTTTTTTAATCTTAGGCAATCTGTGAATAACACAGTCACATACACTTTCGAACATTTTTTCTATTTGTTTTACAACAACTAGCTATTAGGAAAAAAAAAAAAAGGTAAAAGACCAAAATAGAACAAAAAAATTTTTTTCCCAAAAATAGCATCCAAAGAGAAAAATGACTAAAATAGACTTTATTAAATGATGTAAATATATATTTATACATTTGGGTTAACTAATCTAAACTTAGGGTTTAGAGTTATGGGGTGGAGGTTTTGGAGTTGAGATTTAAAAATTAAAAAAAATTTAAAAAATTAAAATTTTCAAAATAAAAAAGGTCTATTTTGGTCATTTTTTCTTTCAAGGTCTATTTTTGTGACAAAAACTTCAAAAGGGGCTATTTGAGAGATTTACCCATTAGAAAATCCTAGTGCAATTCAATTAAATAGACACTAAAATAATCTTTAAAAGGATTGAAATAATTTTTTTTTATTTTGAAAACTTTAATTTTTTTTTTTTAATTTTAAATTCATCCCCAAACTGCACCATATATATATAAAGGAGAACAATGTATCTTCTTCATAAGCCATATCATCAAAAAGTTATTTAAAAATTGGATACATAAGCATAATTTTTTAAATTTTAACCAATTGTCTTAAATTTTTCATTTACTTAGCATTTAAATCAAATCAATTACAAAATGTAAAATAACCCATAAATCTATTTTCATCAATATTTCATTTTTCACCCATAAAATTATAAACATAATTGTATTTTTTAAAATTTAATTAACTGTCCTAAATTTTTCATTTTTAACATTTGAACTAAATCAATTAGCAAACATATATAATCCAGAAATCCATTTCAATCAATATTTCATTTTTAACTCATCAAAATATTAACACATATAGTTTTTACAAATAATATCATAATTAAGTGAATCTAAAAAACTTAGATTTCAAAATTAACAAAGAAAATTCAAAAAATAAAAAACTAAAATGTCCATTTGCATTATTGTTTGATTTTTTTTTCTTTTTTGACCATCCAAACATCTAATATATAAACAATTTTTTTTAAAAAAGTAACAAAATCTAAAAAAATGAAATAATAAAAATAGCCTATATATTACCATCATTAAAGCATTGACAAACACGAATAAAAAAAAGAAAAATGACATTACAACACCGTTTCTTGCATTTCGAAAGACACCTAAAAAAATTTAAGTAGACATCATTTCATGCATAACACTATTTTTTTGAATAATTGTTCGTAGAATTATCGAATCTAACACTAAATTTTAACAAATGATGCATAAGACTACCATGTCTATCAACGTACATACCATTAAGAGTCTATCCATTATAATTGTTGCATATATATAATAATCCATTGACAATATATCTCTCAAGCGGTAGTTCGGAAGCTTATTACGTTCGATAAATATAATTAATTTTCAAAAAAACAACACGAATATATGACTACAACATTTCCACATAACAACAAAAAGTTTATAACACAATAAAATTTACATATAGATAAAAATGATGGTATGAAAAAAGAGTTCAAGATCAGTAAAATATACTTGGACAAGCTTGCATGGAAAATAAAACTAAAGCAAATAAATGCTGAAAACGTATTAAGAGTTGCTTCATGATGTTAGAGAAACTAGAATATCATGTTATTTAAAAATATATATGAATATAAAAGTAACAATTGCATGACATCGTAACAATGTCAGGCACCACAACAACATCAAAAAATACACAGCCTACTAATATTGTAAAAATATGAAATTTTAATTTTCATAATTTAATCAATATAAAATTATTGTGTCCAATTAATTATGTAAATTAAAAAAACAAACAAATGATGCATATTAAAACTATCATAATCTCATTGCAACAATAGAAATTCATGTAAATAATTACAAAATATATGGATGAGTGACATAATATAACAAACCAAAAAAGACATAATATTAATATAACAGTGGATGACGTCAAAGATAAAAAATACATCTCTTACACAAAAATAAAACAATATTAAACTATAGTTATGACATTATATAATGAGGAAATTGCTAAAAATGACTCAAAACTTGATTTTAAATGCAAAAGTGTACCCCAAATTCAATCAAATGCAAAAGTAATCCAATAGGCTAGTGAAAATACAATAAACTCCTTGTGAGCAAAAAAAAAAATTGTATTCAATTTTACCAAAATAACTTTTTCGTGTGAGAAGACTTCTTAAGAAGTCTTCTGCAAGATGACTTCCCTGTAAGTCTCCTCCAAAAAACTTCTTCCGTGAAGTCGTCCAGTAGTCTTCCGAAAGTAGTATTCTCCAGAAGACTTCTCTGGAAGTCTTCTCAAACAATAAATCCTAAAAATAATTTATAAAATTCATAAAAAATATTTACATAGAGGAAAAATAGAAATCATGTAACCACAAACATTTGTAAATAATGTAAATTTATATCAACTAAAATTGAATTATTTTCAACCTAGATGAATTAATGTAGAATGAGGCATGGTATTCATTGGTTTAGGGTTTAGTAACATATGTGATAGTATTGTAGGTAGTTTTAGCCGTAGATTTTGAAATCTATCTTCTTAACTTTTTTTTTTTGAATTTGACGAATATGTGTTAGTGATCCTCTAATAAGATGATTTTAAACACTTTCTAAGTTTATTTTATGTTTAAGGAAGTGTTTTTTGGTTAGTTAATTTATTTAGGGTTTCGGAAGACTTCCAGAAGACTTTCCGGGATGTCTTCTAACATATAATGCAGTAGAAGACTTCAAGGAAGACTTCACGGAAGACTCCGAGAAGACTTCTCAAGAAGTCTTCCAAACTAAACTCGAACTTAATTTACCTTCAATTTGAAATTAACCGGAAAAAACCAAAATATATTTAACCTAACCTGATAATTTACCGTACATATAAATAGTAGTTTTTAACTGTTTTTTTTTTCACTTTTCGGTGTTTCAGAAAAGAAAAAAATTGGTGAAAACCCTAGCCTTCTCTTCTAAGGCGATTACTGTGACGATTTCCGACGAATCTCTTCCGACTACCGGTTCCTCTTGATTTCAGATCTGAAACCGTTCGTTCGTTTCTCCCCTTGACTTCTTCCTCTATTTCTTTCCTTTCCGACCTCAAGTTGACCCATTGGTCCGTAAGTCTCCCGGAAGTCTGCCGTAAATCTTCATGGAAATCACCCGTAAGTTTTCATGGAAGTCATTCGTAAGTGTTCATGGTAGTCACACTACAAGAAAACTAAGCTTTTACTAGGAAACTTTACTAGGAAAATAGTTCCTCGTAAAATTACTATGAGTTAACTTCGAGTTTATGAGGAAACCATTTTTCCTCGTAAAGTTCTCGTAAACTTACGAGAAAAATGTTTCCTCGTAAACTCGTAGTAAACTTACGTGGATCTTACGAGGAAAAAGTCCTTTTCCTCGTAAACTCATAGTATCTCCTTTCCTCATAAAGTCCTAGTAATAATTTACTACGAAATTAGGAGGAATGAATTTGTTACTACGAAATTAAGAGGAACTGGATAGAAAATATCGAATTTAAATCAAAAACATGTTTTGTACCTACTTTTCCTAGCAATTTCCTAGTAAATTTTCAGATTCGAAAATTTCTATAAATACCACCATAAAATTTCTATAAATACACTCCTCCTCCATATTTAACTAGAGCACAAATCGATTACTACTGTGCTCTAGAAACAGCTCCTCGTGGTGGAAATTGGCATGTTCCCAGTAATATGCCTGATTCTTATGGTGTCCAGTATTAATTAATTTTTACATATTGATCTTTATTTTCGTAGGTACAACAAGTTCGAGCCTTTCATATTAGCTTCCCAAGCAGATCAAGTTTGCTTCATTCCATACCCTCGGATTACTACCTCGGGAATAAACTGGTTAGCTGTTATCAAAGTTACACCTCGAGGACGAATAATCGCTAGAGAAGAACCACCATTACAAGAAGAAAACACCAATGAGATCGAGGAAGCTGAAGCAAAAATTGATGAGTTCCTACTCATTGATCCGCATAATCGTGAATACGAAGATGTTCCTGATCACTCAACGGACGAAGGTGTAGACGACGAGTTTTTAGAAAATGATGATGTTTCAACAGATTACGACAATGTATCCGAATGAATTATGTATGTTTATAAGTTTGTTTAATCACAAAAATGAATTTGGATTATATATGTTTTAAGTTTGTTTAATCACAAAATCAATTTGCATTTGGGGTTTGGGGTTTATGTGTAGAAGAGGTTAGGAGTTTGGTTGTAGAAGAAGTTATAAGTTAAGGAAGTTGTGGTTTGGGGTTTGGGGTTTCGAGTTTAGGGATTTATAAACCCTTTCCTCGTAAAGCCCTAGTAATAGAAAACACGGGCATAGCCGTTTCCTCGTAATGTTCTAGTAAGGTTTTACTAGGGCTTTACGAGGAAAAAAACGTGGGCATAGCTATTTCCTCGTAAAGGGTTTTCCTCGTAAAGCCCTAGTACAACCATTACGAGGACCTTACGAGGAAATAAAAACACGGGCATAGATATTTCCTCGTAAGGTCCTAGTAACATTACTAGGGCTTTACGAGGAAACATAATTCCTTATATATACTCGAGCAATCCGGTTTCTTATTTGCTAGTAACCTTCTCTCTAAATCCTCTAAAGGTTCTCTCTAATTCGTAGTTAGGTGATTAGATTAGGGAATTTAGATTAGGTGGTTAGTTTAGGGAATTTAAATTAGGTGGTTAGTTTAGGTAATTTAGATTAGGTTGGTTTACTTTTATTTAGTGTTTTTTTAAATTATACGGGGAATTAATGTTTTGATTTTTTGACACTTTTTTAAAATATAGATGCCTAGACAGAGCAAGCTTGCTATGGCTGCTGGTAAGAGGACGTCGTCTCTCGAGGGGAGTCACTACAGAGATATGTTTGGGCGTCAGGATGCTCCGGGTTCATCTTCGTCAGCTCCCGGTTCATTTTTAATTGTATATTATGAATTTTAAAACTTTTTGTATATTATTTAGTTATTTATAAAATATTTTATTTTTTATTTTTTATTTATAATTTTATTTTTTTTATTTTAAAAAAATAAAATAATTATATTTATAATTAATTTTTTTTAATAGGGAAAAAAACATTTCGAAGCAAAATCCTCGTAAAGGTTTCCAAGTAATGTCCTCGTAACTGGTTCTAGTAACTTCCTCGTAATTTATTACTACGATCTTACGAGGAAAAGCTTACTACGAGCTTACGAGGAAAGCCTACGAGGACCTTACGAGGAAAAGCTAACCACGCCTTTACGAGAAAACATTTCCTAGTAAATTCGCTAGGATCTTACAAGGAAAAAAGCTTTACGATGAACGTGTTTCGAGGAAACGCGTTTCCTCGTTATTTCCTAGTAAATGGCCATTTACTAGGAAATAACGAGGAAAACCCGTCCTAGTAATGGACGAGTTTTCTTGTAGTGTCATCCGGAAGACTTCATGGAAGTCATCCAGAAAACTTCATGGAAGTCATCCGGAAGACTTAATGGAAGCCATCCAGAAGACTTAATGGAAGCCATCCGAAGTCTTCCGTAAGTCTTCCATGAAGTCTTCCGTAAGTCTTCCATGAAGTCTTCCGGATGACTACCATGAAGTCTTCCGTAAGTCTTCGGTAAGTCTTCCGTAAGTCTTCGGTAAGTCTTCCGAAGTCTTCCGAAAGTCTTCTGAAGTCTTCTAAAGTCTTCACAGTCTGTATGTTAGTATAGAACTCTTGGTGTGTTTGTTTTATGTTTGAGATGTTGTTTTATCATTGTTTGCAGGTTATACAATGAAATTACCAGTACTCCCGAAGAGGTTGTTCACCCTAGGGGAAGAGCCGATTCCAATGAAGAGCATTGAATATCATACTGATGACCCCAGATTACTTCCTGCCGTAAAGGATGCTCTCCATGCTGATGAATGGGAGGAGCTGAAGAACTCTAGGTTGGGAGTCTTCATAAAGTTCTGGGAGTTGGACTTTGGTTGTGCGTCTAGGCTGGTTCACTATATGCTCTGTTTTCAGCTCGATGTCAAGAAGAAGTATGAGCTGTGGAGTCTCATTGGTTCAGAGCCGTTGAGGTTTTCACTTATTGAGTTCGAACATATCACCGGTCTTAACTGCGACTATGTTGAGCATGTGGATAATCCTCATGTAGGGCTAACAGAGGATTTGTATCGGTTCTGGGGGTTGATGGGTGTTGATATCGACTCTGGTCCAAGCTCCCAGCAAATAGTGGCGGCATGTGGGAGATGTGAACAGTGGTCTCGGGATGACCGCATGAGGCTGGGATACCTAGCCATCTACACAGGATTCATTGAAGGACGAAAGTCCACATCCGCTACACGGGCTAGTCCTGCCAGGCTAATGATGAATCTTGAAGAGTTTGAGGCCTACCCATGGGGGAGATTGGCGTTTAAGATCCTTATGGACTCTGTGAAGGCTAAGGATTTGACAAAATCTTACACCATTGATGGGTTTATTCAAGTACTCCAAGTCTGGATCTACTTCGCTCTGCAAGACTTTGCTGCGGAGTATGGAAATCCCATACGAAACAAACCTAGTCCTCCTCTGCTGGCTTATAAGGGGCATAAAGGACGAAAATTTGTCAAAGAGGGTATCTGCACACAGGTATGTCTCAGTATCTAACTTGATATGGTAGTGATTATTGTCTCAGTATTTAAATTGATATTCATTACTTCCTGCAGACTCGTGTGGTGAACCTAGTGGTGAAAGAGCTTGCTGAATTGTTCCCGAAGTGGGACAATGATAACACCGATGAGGCAGTTGAGAACCTCGTGAATCTCATCTGTGGTGGTGAACGCAAGATGAAGTGGGGCAAATAGTGCTGGCCAGACATTGGTACTAAGCCGTGGACCAATCCAAAGGTCATCATTGTAAAGGAGGAATCTCTTGAGCTTCCTTTCAAGGAAGAAAGAAGACCCTGGAAGAAACCTCGTACTGAGTCTTGTACTAAGGCTCCTTCTGAGGATCGTACTGAGGCTCCTGCTCCTTCTGAAGCTCGTACTGAGGCTCCTTATGTTTCGTGGAGTGGGCTTAAGAAAGAAGATCTTGAACAAAGTTTCAAGAACTTGACGAAAGTTATGACTGATGGGTTTGGGCAGTGCCTAAAGGAGATCAAGCTTCTTGCCGATAGGATTGAAGCTGTGGAGAAGAAGGTGGGAATCAACCACAATGAACTTCAACTCACAGTTTCAGAATCGGATAATACTGCGCACGAACTGGGGGTTAGTACTGAAACCTCTCCCAAAATCAAAAAGAAGAGGAATACTAAGAATAAGAAGTGAACTCGAATTTGTTTCATTTGTTGATTGGTACATTTGTTTCATTTGTTGATTGGATGGTACATTTGTTTCATTTGTTGATTGGTACATTTGTTTCATTTGTTGATTGGAACCTTTGGCCTGAACTCGAATTTGCAGAGTGAGAGTATGAATGGGAAGAAATCAGGAAGTGTCAACAAAGACACTGACCAAAAACAAATGAGTAGCATCAATGCACCTCGGCTTCCGGAGGTGGAAGATCCAAGTGTTGTCATTATGGACAAAACTGAGCCAACTAAATCAGACATGGATAGGGCGGAGGAGAGACGCCGGATAAAGAAAGATGCTACCATGGCATACCTCAGGGGAAAGAGTGAACGAGAGAGGAAGCTTGCTGCATCACAGCAGTCTCCTTATCAGGGCAACAGCACAGCCAAAGTGATCGTGCCGAACAAGAAGGCTGGTCTTGGCTATGATCTGTTTTCTCCCCTTGACAAGAATAAGAATAAGTTGCTTATTGAATTTTTGAAAAAAGATCTGTAAGTACTAATCTCCCACAGAACATTAAGTTGGTTGTTGTTGTTTGTTGTTGTTTGTTGATCTAGTTTTGCTGTTTTCAGGAGTCATAGAATAGCTTTTGATAAAAGACCACCGGGACCAAGTCTGTGGTATTCCACCATCCGAACACCCCTAAAATAGCTACACGACTCGGTAAGATTTTTAAGTTTTACTTGTGGAAGTCTTCTGGAAGTCTTCCGGAAGAAGTCTTCTGGAAGTCTTCTGGAAGTCTTCGGGAAGTTTTCCAGAAGAAGTCTTCTGGAAGTCTTCTGGAAGTCTTTCGGAAGAAGTCTTCTAGAAGTCTTCCGGGGGAAGTCTTCTGACTTGTTATGTCTTCTTGAAGTCTTATGCCTTGATATGTTTTCAATGCAGCATATGGATGGTTATATCAATTTACTGAGGCAGCGGTTTCAAAGGCATCCAGAGCACTTTAGGAGCGAGAGGCTTTGCATTCTTGATCATGTGTTTAGCAGAATGTGGACGTTCAAGTACCCAGACTTTAAGAGATCAGAGCCCGATGCAAACGGGTTAGGAAGGTTGCTCCCTGCAGGGAGTTGGGATTTTTATGTTGGTATGATACCCAAATTTTGCCAAACAAATAAGGTTTGGGGATCGGATGTGGATGACATTTATGCGCCAGTGAATTTCAAGAATGATCACTGGATTGCTATTTGGGTTTCCATTCCAAACAGGCACATCACCATCTGGGACATCATTATAAACCATATTAGACATGCTCAACTCGCCGATTTAATGGAGCCTTTTGCCAAGAATCTACCTTATCTGCTTGTGGAATGTGCTGCCTCCATCGAAGAGCGTGTGAAATACACACTAGAGCCATTCACATATGCGAGAGTGTCTGACGGAGTACCTCAATGTCGTGCTGGTGATTGTGGTGTGTTCACCTTGAAATACATTGAGTGTCATGCTCTTGGAATGGAATCATTTCCTCCTGGTTTATCTGATAAGAACGTCAAGAGCATTAGGGAGAAGATGGCTACTGACTTATTTAATGAGACCCCTGGCAACAATGGAGAAACCGATATTGTGGGCTTGGATATGTATGATCGAACTAATATTTTGTACATAATTCTAATTCTAATCTTTTGTACCTTGAACTAATCTTTTGTAACCTTGAACTAATATTTTGTACATAATTCTAATTCTAATGAAGGAACCTATTCAAACACAGTACATAAGACATAAGATAAGTTCATAAGACATAAGTTCATAAGAACGTAAGTTCATAACACATAAGACATCCAGACGACTTTAAGAAGATACCCTCCGGAAGACTTACAGAAGACATCCAGACGACTTACCGAAGACTTACAGACGACTTACAGACGACTTCAAGAAGACTTACATAAGATACCCTCCAGAAGACTTACAGAAGACATCCAGACGACTTACTGAAGACTTACAGACGACTTCAAGAAGACTTACAGAAGATACCCTCCGGAAGACTTACAGAAGACATCCAGACGACTTACCGAAGACTTACAGACGACTTCAAGAAGACTTACAGAAGATTAGTTCTCACTATTTGGACAATTTGGACGTGTACGACTAGGTTGTCTGCAGTTTGAGCAGCTATAATCCTTGTGTAGCTTCCGCGGTTTGTGTCCTCTCATCCTAGATAGCTCCAACCAAGATTGCTATCTTGATTTCTTTTGTCGCCCTGGACCACGCTTTACATCTGGAGGAAAACAAGTTCGAGACTCAACTTCTCCACCACAAGGATATATATTCTGTGAGTATCCTGCATACAAATATTCCTTCGAGTATAGGGGGCACACAAGTGTTGCAATATGCCGATTAGCAAAGGTTCCAGCTGTTATAGCATGCGAGCAAGGTATTTTCTCGATTCCATAGACACCACATTCACACTTACTATGTTCCAAATCGACAACACAGTCACGTTTGCCACCTGACACAAATAATCGACTTCTATCAATTGGTTGGACAGTCATCTTATCCGCTAACTCCTCACGAATCGCCAATAAGTATTCAACTCCCCGACTATGTTCAGTTGTGAGATTCAGAGCATCTTCTCACCTTTTCCAATACCACCTTCCCAACTTTTCCCTTATAAACTCCAAAAGAAACACTATGGGAAATCCTCTTGCTCTCTTGAGAGCGGAGTTAATAGATTCAGCTATGTTGCTCATTTTTATATTTTACCTTTCTCCATGACAATGAACCCGTGACCATAGTCTCACGTCCGCTTCCTCCAAATATGTTGCCAGTGCCGGGTTAGCATTCCGGATCTCCTCCATGTAGCGGTTAAAGTCAAAGAGTGTATGAGCATAAGCAGCGCCTTTAACCAAGTACAATAGATGCTTCCCTTTATACTTTTGGACAATCATTTGTTGTAGGTGATAATAACATATTCCTCGGGTTGCCCAAGGGAACACCTTTTCACACACGCTTTTAATGGCTCTATTCCGGTCGGAGACTATCATCAAAGCATGCTGATCAGATACACAACTCCTCAGTTGTGAGAAAAACCATTCCCAAGCATCATCATCTTCTATATCTACGATTCCAAAAGCCAATGGAAATATCTGAAAATTACCATCTTGTGCAGCTGCAACTAACATAACACCTTCATACTTCCCACTTAGGTGAGTCCCATCCACCACGATGACCCTTCTTTGATACTGAAAACCAGCAATAGAAGCTCCAAATGATATAAATAGATACTTAAATCAATTCTCAGCATCAACTTCTATACTAGTCTTAGAACCCGAATTTGCTAACGTGATTTGTTCCAAATATGAAGGCAGCCTCTCATACCCTTCTTCTGCTGATCCTCTTACCAATTTTTGAGCATGTAACAATGCTCTGTATGAAGTGGTGTAATCTAGAGTCATGCCAAACATGTTCCTCCTTGCATCTTGGATATGCTTCGGATTTAACCCATCAATGATTCCAACGCGATCTATGAAAAAGCTGACCAACATACTTTGCAATAAAATGTTTCCGGTGAGCCCGTCGTTCAGACACAGAAGATGTATGAGTCTTCACATACTTTGTTACCCAAAACGTGTTTGTTCCATGTTTCACACTCGCTCTAAGCTTCCATGTGCACCCAGGAACACGACATTTTGCTACAAGTAGTGTTTTAGTGGTCTTGTATATTTTGAAGGAGAATTTATGCTTCACCGCTGTCAACCGCAACTCTGAAACCAATGCCGCTTTAGTGATAAAACTCTGGCTGACATAGATATTGGTGTCAACTATCCCATTCGAGCTTTCTCCTTCATTAGCATATGTCTCTTTGAAATTCTCAAAACATATATCTTCTTCCTCTTCCTCTTCCTTTTCTTCTTCCTCATCCTTAACTCTTCCATACTCACTGTAATCTCCAAACTCATCATCCACTTCAGCAACATACTTCTCCTCCTCATCATTTATATTTTGAGGCAAATTATCATCATCTTCCACTTCATTTTCTTCTTCCCCTCCATTTTCTTCTTCTCCTTCAACAGCTAAGTTTCCTTCAGCGTTGGCATCATTGACATTCCTCATCTTGCCTCGGCTTGATACACAAAGACGTACAACATGTGTTTTACTTATCTTGATCAAGTTTTGAACTTGTCTATCACTTGTAACATGAATATGAGGAGTATCAGGAGCTATTTGTTGCATTATTGCGTCTGGTAACAAGTAAGTTAAATCCACAACCTCAGCGTTCTTATCCAGGTTAAAATCTTCTACAGCCATTTCAACAAGTTCATCATATGTAGAACCATCACTCAAAAAGAACATTCTCGTTCCTTTGACATTATCAACCACAAAATTCCAAGAATTATCTTTCATCAACCATTCTCCGTAAACAACAGGTAACTGAAGCATCATCTGAAAAAATCAAATTAAAACACATTAGCAAACACACAACATCATATTAAAAAAAAAAACTGAGAAGACTTCTTAACGTTTAGCTAATTGAAGTTTAATAAAGATTGACGTAGAAGACTTCTTAAGAAGTCTACCCTGAAGAAAACTTCTAAAGAAGTCATCCACAAAGAAGACTTCTAAAGAAGTCTTCCGTTTAGGTCACTTTTGCAATTGTAAATTTACGAAGGAAGACTTCTCTAGAAGTCTAATCTGTAGAAGACAGTGTAGACTTCTAGGGAAGTCTTCTTCTTTATAACATGAAGTCTTCTCAGCGTCGCCAGAAGTCTGCCTGGGTTACTTTTGCAATTGAGAATTAATAGCAAAACATTAAATATTATTGAGAAGACTTCTCTAGAAGTCTTCCGACGGAAGACCTCTTAAGAAGTCTTCTCTCGTTACCAAATGTTTGACCAGAAACCCGGAATAAAACTTGAGAAGACGTCTAGAGAAGTCTTCCGCTGGAAGACTTCTGGAGAAGTCTTCTCATTAATATTTAATTTTTTGCTATTAATTCTCAATTGCAAAAGTAACCCAGGCAGACTTCTGGCGACGCTGAGAAGACTTCATGTTATAAAAAAAAGACTTTCTAGAGAAGTCTTCTACAGAAGTCAAATTTCTGACAAATTTCTGTCAATTGCAAAACCAACCTGTTTATCCGAGAAGACTGCTAGGGAAGTCTTCTTGGTTTTGCTTGTTTTTTTTTGTAATCAAAAGAAGTTAGAAGATTGTTGGGGAAGTCTTCTAGTCAAAACACGCAAAAGGTCAATTGCAAAACTAACCTATGCATTGACCAGAAGACTTCTCTAGAAGTCTTCTTCGCGAACTAATCTGAAAAACAATATCGATTTCATACTTTGGACCGTCAGATGACTTGCTTAGGCTTCTCCAAGCACACAGAACTTCAATACCAAGCTACCAATCCGTTACTCTATGAACATTACAAAGTTTGGAATAAAAATCTTGGGTTTTTTGAATGATTTTTTAAGGAAAGTGAAAGACATGTGGTTTGAATGCACAACAAATGAGATAGTAAGAGAAAAAATTGTTTTTTTTGTCATTAAGACCTTCAAATTGGTTGTTCATGGTAGTTGGGGGATTGATGGCAATGACAATATTGTAAATATTTGGTGACGATAAGGATGATAGAGTAAAAGACTTATTTAAAAAAAAAGCAATGACATTTTTGTGAATAACTCGGAAATTTAGGGTGAATAAGGCAAATAAAAGTTTCAAAAAAAATGGTGGGTTAGTTTTGCATTTGAGTTGAAATTTTGAGTCACTTTTGCAAAACACCCTTATATAATTTAGTCAAATGTAACAATTTCATTCTCAATATTCTTATATCCTATATAAACAAAAATCTCACTAAAATTATGATTCACAAAATTGTATAATTAAAACTTTAAACTAAAAAGAAATATCAATTTAAACAATTAAAAGTAAAAATCTCCACGCTTCGAATATTCTTATATCCTATATAACCAAAAATCTCACAAAAATTGTGATTCACAAAATTGTATAATTAAAAATTTAAACTAAAAAGAAATATCAATTTAAACAATTAAAAGTAAAAATCCCCACGCGAAGACCTCTAGTATAATTCTAAACTCTAATATATATTAGTTAACTTTAGGGGTATGCGTATATATTTACACTCTTAATAAAACATTTTTAATCATTTTTAGAGACTATTTTGTGATTATTATTTTTTTAAACTATCCTATGATATTTCTCAAAATTCATAACTTGAGTATTCATTTTGAATGGAATATGCCATTTTTTTTCCGTCATATGCCATTTATTATTTTAAATAATCTATCTAAATGTTATTCAAGATTGTTTGTTTTTCTATCCAAATAATTCATTTAAATTGAACATTTAAATGAATTTATGTTCTTTATTTCCATGTGGATGAGAAAATGAAAATTTGCAGTTTTAGAGAAAAATATAGTTTTGCATTTTTACAATTTTGATGAGAAAATATGTTTTTATGATTTGGTAAGAAAATGTGACTGGAGGAAAAATTTATATCTATAGTTTTGTTGGAAAATCTAGTTTTATGATTTGGATCAAAAATGTTTGTTTGCGGTTAAAACATAATTTGGCAATTTGGTGAAAAATTGTATCTTTGTGGTTTTGAAAGAGAAAGAAGGTTTGTAATTTTGATGAGAAAATAAGTTTTTACAATTTTTAGTAAAAAAATGTCATTTGATGGTTTTTACAAGAAAATGCGTTTATTCAGTTTTAACAGAAAGTAAATTTGTTATTTGTTATTTGGACACATTTATCTTTATACAAATATACTAATTAAACTCAGATGAACCTATTTTAATCTAAAATTTTAAAATTCATTTGAATGAATTATTTGTATGGTGTTCATTTTAACATAAACAAACATTAATTCCCATCATAATTAATCAAACTAAGAAACCCTTTCTAGCTTTTTATTTTGACACTTTTATACGTTTTTCGATCTCCGACACTTGTATATGTTGAATAGTTGACAAAACACTAGAAATCAATCTTGTTTAATACATCTTTATCATTACAGGTTATTTTTGTTTGGCGTGTGTACAAATTATAGTGTACATCGTAAAGCTTTGAAGTGATTGACAACCACAAAAAGACAAAAGAAAAACATCTTGAAAATGTGGAAGTTTGGTAAGTTGTGGTAAGAGAAAAAGCCGAATAAATATCAAACTTACATATTTTATTTTTGGGTCAATTTTCATTAATATTCATATGAAACCCATAAATTGAAAATATATCCATCAAACAATACCAGCTTTAGGATGAGACAATTAGACCATCAGGTTCTCTTTCTCTTCTTCATAGCACATGAATAAAGGGGAGAAGCTAAAATGCATGTGTTTATTCTTTTCTACCAATCCTATGACATAGTCTTACGTTGTCAAATCTCTAGCATAACACTAACAAAACTTAATTTGAATCTAGCTCAGTTCCCCCTGTTTCCATTGCTTTATGTGACTATGATTCATTTTATCTTTATTAATAGTTAATCTTCTATTCTTCTTCGTGCTAAAATAGAAAACACAAAGAAGAACAATATCTGAAGAAGACGACAAAAGAATAGTAAAGGCACAACCTTCCAACGACCAGATATCTATTCTTCTATTAAAAGGGAATTTATATCCATATGGGTGGGTATGGGAAATATTGACCTCGTTCTAAAGTATAAACGATATAGAATAAACAGAATTTTCATTACCATCACTAACATCAACTTAACAGCGCCGTCACTGGAAGGAAATTAGAGTACACGAAAAACATTAATGAACAATTCAATATAAATAGCCATATAGTACGGTAACCAAACCATATCGACAGCAAGGAAAAACTAATCCATCTACACATCATGTTGCAATTAGAGGAGGACGAAATTTTCCAACATTGAGACGAAAATTTAAGGAAGTATACCATTGGCAAACGTAAAAAAACGTGACAATGGATGCATGAAATTTATATCAACCGGCTGAACATATCCCGGTTGGAAACATATTAACAAAGTTGGTCAAGTAACCGAACAATACATACTATTCTATAACTATTGTAGTATAGAACGATGTGGAATAACTTACATATTTATGCTATAAATATTAAGGTGTTTAGTATGGGGTTTTTTCAAAAACAACCTAAAAATTCAAGTCAAATGCAAAACCAACCTCTTTTTTTTTAGTTACTATTCATCATTGAATTTTCCATAATACCCATAAGTTTTTGAATTATTTACAAATTTGCCATTATTATTTATTTATTTATTAATTTCGAAAAATACAAAAAACCAAATACACCCTAAACATTTCTTCTTAATTACAACTATGCCATCATCATCAATATTTTCAACCACCATTTTTGATCTCTTAAAGCTTTAGAATTGAATTTTCAACCACTTTTTTCTCATTCTAAACAAGCAAATCTTCATTTCCTCTCATTTTCTCTACATTTCCATCTAAAAATCTCTCTTTTCATAATCATAAACTTCATAATTTCGTGTTTTTTCACTTGTGAATCATCAAAAATGTTTCATTTTGGTCAATATTGGAGTTTGGACGGTTGAAAAGGCTGGAAACGAGCTTCACACTGCAAAAATGTAACTATTTTCATGGTTTAAGTCGTTTCTCAGATCTGTGTCACGATAGTAGACTGTTTTATATGTCTACGCCATTATGTAGACATACAATGCATTCTATTTGTCAACGCACAGGTCAGTTTTGCAATTAACTAAACGGATTTTTTTTTGTAACATAGCCTTCCCCGACAGTCTACATCTTAACCTTTGACAACAAAAACAAAAAAGTACGTAGACCTACAAAGACGACTACGCAAAAGAGGTTAGTTTTGCATTTGAATGAACTTTTGACTTTTCATAAGTAGACTTCAACATAAGTCTACGAAGCGTAGACTTCAACATAAGTCTACGAAGAGGTCAGTTTTGCATTTGACCAAAATTTTGACTGCGCTGAAAATGTTAGTTTTGTGTTTGACTAAAACTTTTTAAATTTTTTTTTTTTAATATGTAGACTTCATATGCAGTCTTCTCTTCCCGAAAAAAAAAATGTAGACTACCCGTGTAGTCTATTTTTTTATTTTGGTCAAATGCAAAACTGACTCGTCGGATTTGAGAGTAGACTTCTTTCGAAGTCTACAAAACTGTAGACATTCATTTCAGTCTACCCCCTAAAAAGTCAAACATAGTCAATTGCAAAACTAACCTTATTCAAAAAAATTAAAACATGTAGACTGTATATTTAGTCTACCTCTGAAAGTCAAATCCTGGAAAATTCTGGTCAATAGCGAAAACTAACCTTTTTGAAGTTGTAGACTGAAAAAGAAGTCTGCTTAAATAAAATCACAACTTTTTTTCAACTATAAAAAGTAACCCGTAAAATGGTCAATTGCAAAAACTAACCCAAAAAGTAGACCTATCTGACCGTCTACGGATGTAAACTGAAAAGAAAGTCTACAGCGTTGTAGACTGAACATGGAGTCTATTTCGAAATTTACATTAAAAGTTAATTTGTGTACTATGCATTAAATGTTTTCACAATTTTTTCGTTTGAAAGTGTGTAATAGTTAATCCTAATGGGTTTGAGTGATTTTGGATAGAAAAACTGTTGTAATTATGAAAGTATAATACTTTTGATTTTGCTATATTGCTAGGAAACAATTGTAGACATATTAGTAAGTCTACATTAATTGTCACAGTGCAAACAACCAGGTCACATCCAAACTGTCGAAGTTAAACCAGTGTTGTCTTACTGCTTTGGATGTTGTCTTATGTATTATCTCTTATGTGTTGAATTGATCAATTGTATTATTGCTTTGAATGGTGTCTTATTGCTTTGGATGTTGTCTTATGTCTTATGTATTTAACTTATCAGCTGTATTGTCGCTTTGGATGTTGTCTTATTTGATGAACTTTTGTTGAAATCGTAGGTCTTAATTTTTCTATTACTTTGAGTTCTAATATTACTTTCTGTCTTGCAGACCAACATGTTAGTCTTCTTGAACAAAAAGTAGACTTCTTTTTAAGTCTCTTATAAAGAAAGAATAATATGTAAATCTCTGGATTGTATTGGAATTGTAATTTTGGTCGAAAATGAATTAAAATCTCTGAAAGAAGAGTATTATACTGATACAAATGATGATATTTTGATATATAGTCGAGTACCAGACTTCTATAAAAGTCTTCTGTAAAAGAAGACTAATACTTCAGTCTGCAGCAAGCAAATTACATAAGTTTGTTACAACCATATGTCTGGTACAAAAACCTGATACAACTGTCTGTTACTCACAGTTCTTGAGCTCCTCCCTAGAGTATACAACCTCGATAGGAAATCAGGTTTATCCATTTTGTAACATGCACCAAGAAGACACAAACAAAGAATTATATAAGTGCATTCTACATGAGAAGTCTACAATTTAAAATAAAGCCTACACGAGAAGCCTATAAATTCAAACATCAGTGTACTACAAATTCAAAACATTAGTTTACATGAGAAGTCTACAAATTCAAAATATTAGTTTACAAAATTCAAAATATCAGTCTACAAATTCAAAATATCAGTCTACAAATTCAAAATATCAGTCTACAAATTCAAAATTTCAGTCTACAAATTCGAAACTTCATACTACACTTCAAAATGAAGGAGACTCACCGGAAGCAGAGAAATGGATTAGAGAGGATGCAATGCTCGTTAGAGAAATGGATCTAAGACTGACCGACTCAGATCTGAATCAAAAGAAACTAAAAGGTTAGTAAACAAAGATGAGCTTGTTAGGTTATTAGTTAAACAAGAGATAGAGATGACACAGAGACGTACGTTGGAAAGACGAAGCACAGTCCCTTGCTGGTTAGGACAGAGAGATGAAGTAGAAGCCATGATACTGACCGGAAACAGAGATTTGGACGAGAAGCACTGTTCCTTAGAAGTCGCCGGCTCAAATCTGAAAAGAGAAAAAGGTAAAGGTGGTCACTTTTTATCAACTGAGAGGTAAAAAGAGACATTTAACTTACCAGAGCAATGGAGGAGACAGAGACGAAGCGGATGGGAAACTGCGTGGATCGAGTTCGCCGGAAATCTCGCTGGAAATCGCCTAGAGAGAGATACGGCGAAAATTAGTTTTTTTTACCTGAAAAGCTTGAGAAATCGTATTTATATACTAGGTTAAATTGTGTGTAGACTGAAAAAAGGTCTACATATATGTAGACTTTATAATATGTCTACGAACCCTTTAACCACAAATCTCAAACCGTAAATATTTTATTTGATCATCAAATTATATTGGTTAAATTCGGTTAGGTTAAATTGTGTGTAGACTGAAAAAAAGGTCTACATATATGTAGACTTTATAATATGTCTACGAACCCCTTAACCACAAATCTCAAACCGTAAATGTTTTATTTGATCATCAAATTATATTGGTTAAATCCGGTTAGGTTAAATTGTGTGTAGACTGAAAAAAGGTCTACATATATGTAGACTTTATAATATGTCTACGAACCCCTTAACCACAAATCTCAAACCGTAAATGTTTTATTTGATCATCAAATTATATTGGTTAAATCCGGTTAGGTTAAATTGTGTGTAGACTGAAAAAAAGTCTACATATATGTAGACTTTATAATATGTCTACGAACCCCTTAACCAAAAATCTCAAACCCTAAATGTTCCTTAAAAGTGTTTAATTATATAAAATTTTAATTTTTTTACTTCATATTATCCATTATATTAATGATTAGTTAAAAATATTACAACAATTATTTTTATACATTTTTAAAATTAAATTATTAGATAAAATTATGATGTAGACTTCGTACGAGGTCTACATTTATGTAGACTTCTTTCTGTTACGTGTAGACTAACAAAGGATAGAAACGTAAAATACACTTCTGTTTTTTGTTTGGTCATAAGGGTTAAATAGTACTTTTATCACCCTTGTAAGTTGGTTTTGCATTTGATTGAAATTGGGGTACACTTTTAGGTTTAGATTGAAATTTTAGGTTGTTTTTAGCAAATCCCCCGTTTAGTATTGTGCAAACACAACTATGGATTGTTGTATTGTTAATTATTTATATGTTTGTAAATGGTTAAGGAGGTAAAGTTCTTGATAGTGATGATCTTCCGCTACATTGAAGGCGCATGAGAAATGGAGAGGAGAGAGAGAGAGAGAGAGAGAGAGCGAGAGAGAGAGAGATAGAGAGAGAGAGAGAGAGAGAGAGAGAGAGAGTACTATACTATGATCATACAATAGAATAGTGTACTATAATATTTAGTACTATACATGTTGTAACATATTTGTTGTCCGCAGAGAGGGAGTAAAAGAGAGATTGAGAGAGATTATGGTTGCACTGAATTTAGAGTTTGTTTCATGAAACTCTAAACCAAAGTATTCATAAAATGAGCATACAACTATTTATATAACCATGAAATTTATAGTAATACAGTTTGTTATATAACTAAAACTAAATTGATAATAAAACATACTACATATCATAGTTCATTGTTTAACATGGTGTCCGATTCTTTATCTTCAAAATGTCCATGGTAACTTCTTACTTCATTGTAGATGTTGGGTTTCTCCTAATCCTTCAACGTTACCGACTCCTACTTCCAAAAAAACACACAATAAGATAAAATATAAAAAAAAAACTTTCAAGTTACATATGACATAATAAAACACGACATTATAACTTCATGCAAACACATTACCATGTAACAAACATCATACTAACCTAGTTTTACCATTATCTAGTTCACAACCGTATCCGGTGAAGGTCAGTCATAACTCTATTGCCCATGTTTTTGTCCCTCACCGTGTAAATTGCCGCTTCTTTCTTCTCCATGAAAGCAATCTCACTATTTCTGTCACCGCTACCTTCAAGAGCATGTTACCTAAACATGTTTAACTATACTATGAACATTTGCCTAATAGTAAATACTAGACTAGATTATACAATGTATAGCTGCGGCGACGACCAAACAATCAATAGTATTTATGGTGACAATGGTCTGCACAAGGTGAATGAATAATAGAAAGAAAAAAAAATGGGTTAGACTTGATGTGCACAATTTAGCCAATACTATATTATTTTATTAAATAAATAGTATAGAACAATCGCTTTATACCAATACTATAACAACAGCCACAATACATAGTATGTTAGAAAAGAACTTATTTACATTGTTGCTGAGAGAGGTAAATGGTGAGGATGAAAAGAAAGAAGAAGAAAAAAAACTAAGAGAAGAGAAGGTTGAGAAAGAGGATGAAGAATAAGAAACAAAAGAGAAAGAGAAATCTTATACTATACTATTCTTTGACGATAAAATAGAATAGTATGTTATTAAAACATACTAACAAAGAGCATTGTTCTTCTTCTCCAATGCAACCCAACTTCTGATTAGGGGTTGGTGATGATTGGAGACAGTGCTGAAAAAAAAAAGATAGTGAAAATGATGGAGTAGCAAATGAGAAGAATTAGGAGGCGAAGGAGATATAATTTACCAAAGAGGAGAATGAGAATTATAACGTACTATACTGTGAATATAAAATAGAATAGAATATATCACACAACATTACTGTTCATCCTCCCAATTCAATCCATGTCTGATTCTTCATCACTGTCTCCAACAAAACAAAATAGAGACCTTGCATATACAATTACCAACAAATACAACCGCCACGACCACATATGTTAAGCCACTTCCACCGGATCTGTAAAATCAAAGTCGTGGGAGAGTTAATCACAGTTCAAAGTTTGACAAATCTGGTCGAGAGTCCGAAATTCTATTAATCCTTATGTACTTATTGTGACTATGTTATTGGTGAGTTTATAATCGTGCTGCCACAAATCTTAACTCGATGCAATAACCCTAAATTTGATTATGTATCAATGTTGACTCCTCTTGTCCACCGCCTCATTCCGATGTTCCCCTTTTTCTCTTCTCCAACTCATGATCACAAAATGAAAGAGATCGGTATTGTTGCTGGTGTGGAAACAATTAGTTTCTAATGAATAGATACGACGACAATAGTGAACTCACGCGCATGTAGGGGTATTTGTTTCACTTTTCAGAATAATATATATATATATATATATATATATATATATATATATATATATATATAATGTTATAGCCATAGACTTGCTATGTGTATTACCTTAATTTTTGATGTGTTATGTATATGATCCCAAATTTCCCTTTATTTTTAAAGTTTGGATAATTATGTAATTACTTACTACAATTTATGAAAAATATTACATAGACAGGTTTGTAACTCGACAATTCTATTTGTCATATGAAAATTCATGTATGAGTTTACCATTTTGAATCACTTTATAAGATCTACGCATGAATGTCGCCTTGCAAAAAGATGTAAATATCTGTATTTTTTTTCCATATTATGCATAATTTACATTTCTAAAATTTGAGTCTCAAACATTCTAGTGTAAGAATATTAATGAACCCTTAATCAAACCACTAGATTAAAATGACTTCCACAACTTACAGACCGTTTCCAAAACAATGCATGAACTCTTCATTAATCCAAAAACATATAAACTTGTTTTGAACAAACCAAATTAGCTAAAAATTTAGTCAACTTTAATTTTCATTTAACCAATATTTTTTCAACAAAAATAAAATGATACCATTTTGTTAAAACAAAAAAAAACTAACAAAATTTACCGTAAAGTACTAAACTTACAAAGTTTTGCTAAAAAGCATGAAATTTTCATTGATCCAAAAGTTTATAAACATGTTTTGAAACAAATTTGATTTTAAAATCTAGAGCCAAAGAAACTATATTGTGTTTTTTTCTTTGGCTCTAGATTTTAAATTTTTAGAAGTCTTTAGATTTGGTCTGTAGGTATTATCTTTACACAACAATTATAAAAGGGCTGTGAACTTAAGAAAAATATAAATCAAGATTGGTGTAGATTTAAGGCTGTAGATGTAATAATGGATGTGGAGAGAATCTACAACAATATCCAATCATACCCATAAACAAATAATCCAAGATATAAACCGAACAAACAATGAATTTATATCCGATCCGAGATATAAAAAAATGAATTTTGTAGGATAGTATAAAACATATCCCAAGCTAAAATGTTATTACCAGAACTCGAGTGGTATTCTAAATAACCTGAAAACCAAAAACCCAACAAAATTCGAAAAGCTTGAACTAAAATAAACCTTAATTAGTATTAAATTAAGTATTCACTGAGGTTTAGATATAGTTTTTAACTCATAACAAAATCCTTTTTGCAACCATACTTTATCTACGTTACAAATACTTGGTTTGAATACTGATTCATATCTTCGGTTCATATTTTGGTTGCTCAAGCAAAATTGGAGCGATGATTTAACACGGTGGAGCTCATCAGTCGACTCAGAAACCGGGGTCCAGAATTCTTGGAGAATTGTAGGTCCTTAGGGCATCATTATCCCTAGAACCCCTAATGGGGTTCTTAATTTTTTTTTCTTTTTTTTGCTGCTTAAAAATAAAAATTAAAAAACGAACTAATCGCGGGCCGCCACGTGTCAGTGGAGCCCGTAAACAGTGTAAAAAACTCTCTAAACCGGTTTTTATTTAGTAGTTTTTAGAAGCGGTTCTTGCACTGTTCATGGGCCCCACATGTCAGTAGGTCTTGCGAACAGTGGAAGAACCCCTCTTAAGCATTCCGGATAATGATGTTCTTAGAATATTATATGTCGTTGGCTTCTTGAACCTTTGGTAACAATGCATCCCTTTTAACACAGCAAACCCACATCAAGAATGTAATGGATAAATGTTGTGTTTTGACCTTTGTGCCCTCTCATATATGAAGCGTCGTTAAGAAACCCTAAGTCCAATCATTTGTTTGGTCAGCAATCTGGATCTAACCGACCATTCCCTCCACTTGTAAACCAAAAGCAAACCCAATTTTAATCCTCTCTCTCGAAGATGATAGCTGTGATAGGATTGTTTCTGGGTTTTCTAGTTTCAGCATTGTTCTTAATCCAAGGCAAGCGAAGATCAAACGGTGGTCAGGAGAAGAAGCAATCTAGCGATGATGAGCCTAAAGATTCAGAGCCTAAAAGTTACAGCAAGCGTGAAGTCGCAGAACATAACAAAAGAGACGATTGTTGGATCATAATCAAAGATAAAGTCTATGATGTCACTTCTTATGTTGAAGAGCATCCTGGTGGCGATGCCATTCTAGATCATGCTGGTGATGATTCTACTGATGGGTTTTTCGGACCACAACATGCGACTCGTGTTTTCGACATGATCGAGGATTTCTACATCGGAGAGCTTCGTAAGTAAGATAAAAAGATTTGAGGTTGTGGAACCTTTTTGTGTTGTGTTTTCTTTTATCTATTTTTCTTCACTAGTTCCCATTGTAACGCCAAGTTTCCTCCTTTCTGTTAATTTTAATGGCAAGTCTTGAATTTGAACTTCAGGGCTTTACCGTTTTAGCTGAGAGTGAGCTTTTGATCTATGCTCTGTTTCAATTGTTCTTTATCCTTCAGTTTTGGTAATAGAGACTGTTCACAAAGCTTATGTGATGAATCTATTGAGTTCAGAAAGCTTGTGGGAATCAACAGGATCATAAAAACATAACTAACTACTTTAGTTTTAGAATTTGAGTTCCACCTGAGAGAAACCACAGTTCTGATACATCCCCCTAATCTGAAAAACTACCAACCTTCATATGAAGAAGATAGGCCTCCAGTTCGGCTAGGACTGTTATAAGGACCTGGTCTGTTTCTATAGCCTCTTCCCTCATCACTTAACTGTCCCATAGCTCCTTACCTATCACTTGCGTATCTGTCCCTGTCATAGCCTTTCTCTCCCCTGCCATAATCATCCTCAACGTGATGATGGTGTTCAGGCACACTATACCTATCACTCATCAAAAGATTAGGACTTTCCTAAACCAAATATACCTGTTGGAACTAATTAGACCAGAGATAAGAAGAGTTACAAACCTCTCCACACGAGGTTCATATCTGTCTCCACCCTCAAAGCGGTCTCTGTAGCAATACTGTCCACCATCACGACGACCATCCATGTAACGTTCACGTTCCAGCTCACGCTCTCTATAGTCTCCATCATATTCTCCAATTCTAGAGCGCATTGCAGGAGGATCTCTGTACCGTCCTTGATCACCACCAGTTGATGAGCATTCCCGTTCCCAATGACCACGGCGCCCGCACTTAAAGCACTCATCTTCAGCATCACCTCCTCTATAGCTTCCCTTTCCTTGAGATGAATAGCCTCCACTCTTACGAAGATGGTCTACATCCTCTCCCCCAGCCTTAGGCTCAGCCTTGTTCACCGAGATGACCCTATCACCCAACTCCCTCCCATGCATGTGCTTAATTGCATCATCAGCTCCTCGGCGATCTGTGAATGTCATAAACCCAAAACCACGTGGGCGGCCAGTATCTTTCCCCACCTTGACACACAACAAATACCTATAGTGTTATGAAATAGCAAAAGTAGAACCAAAACAATGCACATGCTAGAAGTGGCAAACAGAAGACAAACAGTAAGACTAGGAACATTCGGTACACAATACTAACCTGAACAATATAATTCTCATACATACTATAAAACCATGGAAATAAATTCTTTCACTGGAAGTCCCTAGAATCAAACAACAGGATGTCAAATTACATCCGCATACTTGTAGAGATACAAATCCAAAGGGAGTGTCACATCAATGATCCTAGCAAGAGGATAGTGTGGGAGGTTAGCCTCTAGCCAAACCATACTATAAACCTTTGCATCTGTGGCATGTTATCCCTGATCACAGTCTGATTATCTTAATGTGACTACAACAAAACCTCAGGAATCAGGTTTTTTCAATCTAATACCACTACAAGAAAAGGCTAATAATTAAGACCATTATTTATCAGCAAGTTATCATCTTGGAGATGCTTCCGTGTGCCAACAATTGTACTTGTTACAGAGCAAAAGCAACAAAATTCTTTACAGGCAGTAATCTGCTTCTGTGAAAGACTGAAAGGTGGCCGAACAGAACCTTATACCAAAAAAAGAAAAGGAGAAAGTCACTGACTTGAGGTGATGTCAAACAGAAACTCACATATAATCCAACACCGCTTACTCAAACAAAAAGCACACAACTGATGCTACTGAGAAAATAGCCAAGATGACAGAACGTGATCTGGATCAAAACCCAATGCAGTCCTGGTCATAGTTTTCTCAAACATATGATCAAATCAGGTGAGAGAGCAGATAAATATCTACTAGTTTATGCACTGACCCTTTCAACAAGTCAATTCCAATTTCTCCATTGACCCTCAAACATGACAGACATTGCAACACGAGTCTCTATAATTTCTGATGGGTCAAACTCAATGTGTGACAAAGAAGGAAGACCTGACACTCGATGAATTTTCCGTAGCGGTGAAAAGTATCCCGAAGCTGCCTCTCTGTGACATCCCAAGACAATCCTCCCACGAAGATTCTGTTGTCAATATTTCCATCACTTTCTCTATCTTTCATCTCTTGCAACTCTCACTGAAAGCAAAAGAGACAAAAACATATCGAACTCAAAACACATTAGAGAACTCTGTCTAAGAATCACTCCAACAAAACAAGCCTAACTCTTAACTCATATTTAACTAGGATAACTAGTCATCGCTAATCCAACTTTCTGCGTTGTTAGTGATGGTTTACAATGAAGCAGCTTTGGGCCTTTTTAACACACAAATACAAAAATTCAAGAAAGAACGTGTGCGGTAAATTACTAAAACGCCCTTGAAAGCCTTTTAATTACAAAAAATAACCTATAAACCCTAAAAGGCCAAACCCTAATCTCCTCTCAACCAAGTATCTCCCTTTCAGTCTCCAAGCTCTCTCTCTCTCGATTTCTCTGTTTAGGGTTTTGCAGAGTAGAGAAAATGATAAAGAGACGATTTTACAAGCTAGAGCATGGTGATAAAGACAGTGGATCCGACTCCTCTTGCTTCTCTTCTGATTCCGATCCCGAGTCTGAAGAAGAATCAGAGCAATCCGAATCCGAAGACGCCGCCGTTGCAGAAGGTTCGGAGGACGATAATGATTCTGTCTCAGAGGGTGAAGAAGAAGAAGAAGAAGATGACTCCCCAGGTTTGCTTGCTTCCTCAATCGAACCATTAATGAGAATGTTTAGAGAAGTTAAAAGTGACAATCTTGGCTTTAAATAAATGTTATAGCTGCTGGTGACGATGCTGATGCTGATGATGATGACTCTGATGGTGAGGCCTATCGAGGGAGATATGAGAAGACATCGATGCAATACGGTTTAGAAGAACCACCGGAAGAGGAGGAAGAGAACTATATTCTAGGCTGTATGATTAAATGCAAGTCTGTTTACAAATGCAGATATTGTCCAAATACTATTTGTTTGAACGAGAGAACTATGCAAGAACATGTTTCATCCAAGGTAAATTAGTTACCTTTATCATTTCAATGCATTGGGTTTTGGACTGAGTCTAACAGTTTGAAGGATTTGTAGTTATACAAAGTGTTTTATTTTCATTTGATTCTTTTCAGAAACATGCCCGTTCTGAGAAGTTAATGAAAGAAGAAAAGCTCAGAACCGATGATGATGATGATGATGATCAAGAGACGCCATCTCAGGTTTTCTTTTTGACATTTGAGAATATGTCAACAAGTTCTTCTGATGAGTCCTAAACAAATTCTTGCATTAAATGTTAGGAGAAGAAGATAAAAGGGAACAGGAGATCACAAAGAAAGGGTAAGAAATCTCAAAAAGAAGGAAAGTTCAGAACCAATGATAACAAAGTTGATGATCCAGAAACGCCATCTCAGGTTTGGCTTTCTGACATTTTATATAATAGCCAACAAGTGCTTTGAGTTCTTCCGATGAGTCCTAACCAAAACTCTTAAATGTAGGAGAAGCAGGTAAAAGGAAACAGAAAATCAAGAAGACAGGGTATGAGATCACAAAAACAAGAAAAGGTAAGGAGTAGGGGGGTTCATTACTGTAACTTGTGACCATGCTTTGTCTGTCCAAAGCCTAACACCGGTTCATTTTTATATATGAACACCCAGGTTTCGTCTATCAAAGATAGAGAAAAAGCAGATGCGACACCAAAATCTAGAAAGAAAATGCGTCAAACTAAGGATTGAGACTAGTGTGTGTATCTCCAGCAATATGAAAGATTCATCTTTTCTTGAAGGGCAGATGAAGGAAACATAGGAGTAGAGTGGTTTGGCTATGAGTCAGTTTATGCGCTTTTTTACTTGCAAGATTTTGTCTACAAAATATGTTGCTTGTAACGGATATGGTTTTGATTAATTGCGAGTTATATACAATTTTTGTGTTTTGGTTTTATGCAATTTGGATCTGTCTACACTTGGTGTTATTATGTACTTTTGAACCTCTCTCTCTTAGAAGGTCAAGTCGTGTACACTTTTTCCAAGCAATCATGCAGGACCACATTCTGCTTCATCTCGTGGTTCCATGAGCTTTTGACTGAAACCTTCCAGTCCAGAAACAGTAAGTGCTGCTTTAATGATTTTGCAGAGACACTGCCCTGTTTTTGGCATAAGAACTGTTCCCTTCTCTAAAGTTTAGAACAGTGGAGGAAACTAGTGACATGTACAATCTATAGCCAAAGAATATGCAAATCCAAACATACATTTAACAGAGTGGAGTTTGTAGCCTAGTAGTTTATACTAATGCTGCCGCCATGAAGTATACATGTAAGTTGTAAATGAGAAATAATAAAACGTGCATATGATAACAAAGAGAGGTTAGGAAACATAACTCTCATTGTCACTGTTAAGAGGCTCAAGGACGCTGGGACTCGAATGGAGGAGTTCAAAAGATATATTGAGACCCTTGGCAGGCTCAAGCACCCTAACCTGGTACCTCTAAAAGCCTACTTCCAAGCAGTACCGGCCCTGAGGGGAAGCGAAAGAAACACTGGCGTCCGGCCCTAAACTCAATAAAAAAAATTCGGCCTTAAGTTTCGTAAGGTTTATGTGGTGCAGTGGTTATGTGTTGGTGAGGCTGTGTTAGTAACCCGGGTTCAAACTCCTGCAAGTGTTAATTTTTTTCTTTATTATACCAAAGGTAGCCTTCTTTTTTTTCCTTTGCTTCTGCTCTTCTAAAACTCAAGACCGGCACTGCTTCCAAGCCAAAGAAGAATGCTTGCTTGTCTATGATTACTTCCCCAATGGAAGTCTCTTCTCTCTTATCCATGGTATGTATTGCACACATACACCCATGCATTTTTACTTCTCTCTGATTCAGACAAGCTTGATGTGTTTATAATCTTGTGTCTTGTCTGATCGGAAGTAGGGTTTCTTGGAGTTGGGCATCCTGTTAACTGGGCATCATGTCTGAAAATAGCTGAAGATTTGGCAATGGGTCTTGTTTAAATTCATCAGAATCCCACCTTTACGCACGGGAACGTGAAGTCCTCCAATGTTTTGTTAGGTCAGGATTTCGAGCCCTGCCTCACTGATTACGGTCTCAGAGATCGCCATGATTCTGACTCAGTTGAAGACACAAGTGCAGCCTCTATTTTCTACAAAGCTCCTGAGTGCAGAGACTCACGCAAGGCCTCAGCACAGCATGCTGATGTCTGTAGCTTTGGAGTCCTCTTTCTTGAGCTTCTAACGGTTAAAACTCTATTCCAGGACCTTGTTGACGAATACGGGTTAATATCTCCAGATGGGTGCATGCGGTGAGAGAGGCAGAGACTGAATCAAGCGAAGAGATGAATTCCTCTGAATAGAACCTACAACCTCTTTTGAGCATCGCGACAACTTGCTTGGCTATTCATGCTGAAGACTGGCCTGTGATGAGAGAGGTGTTGAAGATGGTTAAGGATGCAAGAGCGGAAGCAGTAGTTTTATCATCTTACAGAAGCGATCATTAACCTGGGAGATGGTCAGATACAGTTCAGAGTTTACCCATGGACGATCATATGATCATTTGAGGCAAGTTGTTGAGCATTCTCTTCATTGTTTAATTGTTGAAGTAACTAGGGGGCTCTTAGTGTAATGATTTTGTTGACTCAAAGAAGAAATTCAAATCTGGTTGTCTTTTTCCTGCCATACAAAATTAACATCTAGTTTTACAACAAACTCATCACACTCTAAAAATGCAAGCAATGTCTATTAGAGTACATAATTAGATAATTATTATTGAGTAGTGATGCTCTGTTTATATATACAGAGTAAGAGCAATACAAAGAATGAAATATACAGAGAATATATGCTAATGATTAGAGAGTAATCAATGGGATACAAATGGCTACTTGTATTGACTTTCTAGAAGCTAATACACCCCCTCAAGATGGACCACCGGAGGAGAGTCAAATCTTGACAAGAAGGCCTTTGAAGCGTGGACGTGGGAGTGGTTTGGTTAGCACATCTGCTAGTGATCATGAGTCAAAACATGTGAGACTCAAACAGTACGGTTTTGAACTTGTTGGCGAACAAAGTGATAGTCAAGGGCTAAGTGCTCTTAGTGTAATGATTTTGTTGACTCAAAGAAGAAATTCAAATCTGGTTGTCTTTTTCCTGCCATACAAAATTAACATCTTGTTTTACAACAAACTCATCACACTCTAAAAATGGAAGCAATGTCTATTAGAGTACAGAATTAGATAATTATTATTGAGTAGTGATGCTCTGTTTATATATACAGAGTAAGAGCAATACAAAGAATGAAATATACAGAGAATATATGCTAATGATTAGAGAGTAATCAATGGGATACAAATGGCTACTTGTATTGACTTTCTAGAAGCTAATACACCCCCTCAAGATGGACCACCGGAGGAGAGTCAAATCTTGACAAGAAGGCCTTTGAAGCGTGGACGTGGGAGTGGTTTGGTTAGCACATCTGCTAGTGATCATGAGTCAAAACATGTGAGACTCAAACAGTACGGTTTTGAACTTGTTGGCGAACAAAGTGATAGTCAAGGGCTAAGTGCTCTTAGTGTAATGATTTTGTTGACTCAAAGAAGAAATTCAAATCTGGTTGTCTTTTTCCTGCCATACAAAATTAACATCTTGTTTTACAACAAACTCATCACACTCTAAAAATGGAAGCAATGTCTATTAGAGTACAGAATTAGATAATTATTATTGAGTAGTGATGCTCTGTTTATATATACAGAGTAAGAGCAATACAAAGAATGAAATATACAGAGAATATATGCTAATGATTAGAGAGTAATCAATGGGATACAAATGGCTACTTGTATTGACTTTCTAGAAGCTAATACACCCCCTCAAGATGGACCACCGGAGGAGAGTCAAATCTTGACAAGAAGGCCTTTGAAGCGTGGACGTGGGAGTGGTTTGGTTAGCACATCCGCTAGTGATCATGAGTCAAAACATGTGAGACTCAAACAATACGGTTTTGAACTTGTTGGCGAACAAAGTGATAGTCAAGGGCTAAGTGCTTCATTCGTGAGTGGAACACATGGTTGGCAGCTAAGTATGTGGCACCCATGTTGTCGCAGTAAATAGCTGGTGTATACTGAGGTGGAATGCCAAGTTCGGTCATGAGGGAAGTGATCCAGAAAAGCTCCGCGGCAGTGGCTGAAACTGATCGATACTCTGCTTCAGTAGAAGATCGAGCAACAGCGGTTTGTTTCTTCGAGAACCAAGCAACATGATGACTCCCAAGATAGACAATGTAGGATCCATTGTCTATCTTGGTGTAATGATTTTGTTGACTCAAAGAAGAAATTCAAATCTGGTTGTCTTTTTCCTGCCATACAAAATTAACATCTGGTTTTACAACAAACTCATCACACTCTAAAAATGGAAGCAATGTCTATTAGAGTACAAAATTAGATAATTATTATTGAGTAGTGATGCTCTGTTTATATATACAGAGTAAGAGCAATACAAAGAATGAAATATACAGAGAATATATGCTAATGATTAGAGAGTAATCAATGGGATACAAATGGCTACTTGTATTGACTTTCTAGAAGCTAATACACCCCCTCAAGATGGACCACCGGAGGAGAGTCAAATCTTGACAAGAAGGCCTTTGAAGCGTGGACGTGGGAGTGGTTTGGTTAGCACATCCGCTAGTGATCATGAGTCAAAACATGTGAGACTCAAACAGTACGGTTTTGAACTTGTTGGCGAACAAAGTGATAGTCAAGGGCTAAGTGCTTCATTCGTGAGTGGAACACATGGTTGGCAGCTAAGTATGTGGTACCCATGTTGTCGCAGTAAATAGCTGGTGTATACTGAGGTGGAATGCCAAGTTCGGTCATGAGGGAAGTGATCCAGAAAAGCTCCGCGGCAGTGGCTGAAACTGATCGATACTCTGCTTCAGTAGAAGATCGAGCAACAGCGGTTTGTTTCTTCGAGAACCAAGCAACATGATGACTCCCAAGATAGACAATGTAGGATCCAGTCGATGTATAGTCGTCCCTGTTGCCAGCCCAATTTGCATCTGTGAAAGCATGCAAAGCTGATGTAGCGTTGGTCGGGAAGAAGACACCATGTGACATTGTGCCAGAAAGATATCGCATGACGAGTTTGATTGCTGTCCAGTGTTCTATTGTGGGACGATGCATGAATTGTGAGAGCTTGTTGACTGCGTAAGAGATGTCTGGTCTGGTCAGTGACAGATACTGCAAACTCCCAACCGCCATTCTATATTCTGTTGGATGAGCAAGATTTTCTCCTGAGAACAACGACAATGTGGTGTTTGGACACATCGGTGTAGAACTTGGCTTGGCATTCAGCATATTCATTCTCTGGAGAAGGTCACCATTGTACCTATGTTGAGATAAATGTAATCCATGATATGAATGTGTGAGCTCAATTCCTACAAAATACGATAAATGTCGTAAATCTTTAATTGAAAAGCGATGAGAAAGACAAGCGATAAACCGGTTTATGTGAGTGGTTTTTTTTTGCCGGTAATGATGATATCGTCAACGTATACCAGCATATATAGCATAACACCATTTCTGTTGTAGATGAAAAGAGACGCATCTGCTAGATAATTTTTGAATCCAAATTGAAGTAGGAATAGGTGAAGCTCATTATACCAGGCCCTCGGGGCTTGTTTAAGTCCATAAATTACTTTACAAAGTTTACAGACCGCTATGGGGTTGTCTTTATCAACGAAGCCTGGTGGTTGAGTCATGAAAACCTCTTCTTCTAAGTGACCTTGTAGGAAGGCTATGTTGACACCAATTTTTTGCAGTGGCCAGTCTCTTGTTGTTGCTATGCTTAAGACTATCCGAATGGTAGCTGGTTTGACAACTGGACTAAAGGTATCATGATAATCAATGCCTGGTCTTTGTGTATAACCCTTTTCTACAAGGCGGGCCTTGTACCGATCTATTGAGCCATCTGGTTTACGTTTGATCGTAAAAACCCACCTGCACCCAACAACATTGGCAACATTAGTAATATTTGTAAGATCCCATGTGTGTTCCTTAACCTGTGAATCGATTTATTCACACATGGATTTACGCCAGTATGGTGACTTAAGTGCCTCTGCAACTGATTTTGGAATCGTCGATGGTGGTTCATCTATGCGTGTATGAAGATTTAGCTTTTGAACCGGTTTTCTTTGTCTGGTGCTTGTCCTTGTCGAAATCATGGGTGGAGGAGGAAGCACATATTGTGGATTTGCGGATACCAGTTGAGGATACCAGTTGAGGTACCACTGGAACAGAGATGAGAGAAGACGGAGCAGGATGGGGTGTTGTTGCAGTAGGTGCTGGCGTGGGAGCAGTCTGTGCTGGCGTGGGAGCAGTAGAAGGAGGTGAAGCTGCGATAGAAGAAGACTGAGGAACCTGCAAGTTAGAGACCCGACTAATAACAGAGATAGGGGCGTAAGATAGAGACTGCAAACCAGTAGTTTCTTCTTCATAAGTAAGTGTAGATGAAGTAGTAAAAGGAAACACACATTCATGAAAAATGACATGGCGAGAAGTATATATTTGATTAGTTTCTCTATCTAAGCACAAATATGCACTTTGTGTAAGTGAGTATCCAAGAAAAACACAAGGTTTGGATTTATCATCTAGCTTGTGGGATGCATAAGGTTTGAGCCAAGGAAAACATAAATAACCGAAAATGCACAATTTATGAAAATTCCGAGCATGACCATGAAGTTTTTGAAAAGGAGTTTGAAATGCTAAGTTTTGTGTGGGCACTCTATTGATGAGATAGACCGCTGTGATAAAAGGATATGTCCAATGCTCTTTTGGCATTGAGGCGTGCGACATTAGAGCCAAACCCATTTCAACAATATGTCGATGACGTGGCTCAGAAATACCATTATGCTCAGGAGTATGTGGAGGACTTGTCATGTGTGAAATGCCATGCAAAGAAAGAAAATTGGCAAGGTCAATGTATTCACCCCCATTATCAGAGTATAGTGTTCTAAGCTTATGCTGAAATCGATTTTCTACTAATCTTTTGAAGTTAATGAATACCTCAATAAACCTGCGACTTTTGTTTTAAAGGGTACAGCCATGTGTATCTTGTATAGTGATCTACAAAAAGAACGTAATATTTGAAACCATCAATAGATTGTATCGGAGAAGACCAAACATCAGAGAAAACTATATTTAAAGGATGTTTAGACTGCAAAGTAGAAGTAGAGAATGGTAACTTACGCATTTTATTAATTGAACAAGCAAAACATGGCTGAACCAACACCGCATTCGAATCAATAGGCAAATCAAACTGAGACATAACTTTTTGAAGCATTGGTAAAGCCGGATGACTTAAATGAGAATGCCAATCCGGAAGAGTAGTTTTAACTAGTGAAGCAAAAGAAAGAGAAGGTGAAGCTTAGTTGTAAACTTTTGGCCACTCATAAGTACCATGTTTAGGTTTGCCTTGCCACCGAAGGACCCTGTTTGTAAGTCCCTCACCTGGAAATATGTAGGAGTAAAAATCACAGCAGCATCATTAGCTTTGCATAATTGAAAAACAGATAAGGTTCTTTTCAAGAGAGGGAACACAAAGAATATTGTTAACAAAAAATGGTTTAGTATAGGAAGGAAGAGAAGTAGAACCAGAGTGTGTGATCTGCAGAGCAGAGCCATCACCAAGGAGAATGTCGTCTCCACCATGATAAGGAGTGTGGAGAGATAGATTCGCAAGATCATAGGTCATGTGATGCGATGCTCCCGAGTCTTGGAGCCAATTTGACGGGTCTGACATGCAGGCTGCATTTGCACGTGGCTGCCGGGACTGTTGATGTTGGTGTTGGTTCCTTGTCTGTGATCCTTGATGTGAAAATGAGCCATTCCCTCTAACTATACGATAATCTGGACAGTTTCACTATGACCTTGTGTGCCGCTCACTTGACATCGTCCAAGATATGGCTTAGAGAAACGATGATTTTGCTGATGAGAGGTGTTGTGCGGAGGAGGATTGTGGTTTGAAAAATTCTGCTGGTAGCGATTTTGGTTCTGGTTATGACCATAATTACCGTTGTTGTAACGTTGACAACTATCTGTGGCATGAGCTACAATAGGAGATGCTGCAGCTGGTGCAGCACAGAGAATCATGGCTTCACGGTTGAGGAGCCATTCAAGAAGTTCATTGAATGATATTGGAAGATCACGTCCATTGACTGCATCTATCTCCGGCTTGTATTCTTCAAGGAGACCCCAAGAATATATTCATTGAGATCCTCAATATCCATTGTTTTGCCTAAGAGCGCTAGTTCATAAGATTTGGTTTTGAAGAACCGCAAGTACTCAGTGATCGCCTTGGTTCCTTTAGAACATGTCATGATCTGTTGACGGAGCTTATGGATATGACTCCGAGTCAGTTTACCGAAGGTTTCTTTAAGAGAGTCCCAAACTTGTTTAGTCGTGTCTGCAGTGGCAACAAGCGATTGAAGATCTAAGGAGATAGCACCAATAAGAGAACTATAGAGAAGTCGATCTTGACGACTCCATGGTGCATAGGCTGGATTCGGATTGATGACCCCATCTACATGTATCGTTGGAGCAGGTGCACCATCAGATCCATCAATAAACTGTTGAATTTCATGACTTTCGAGTAGTGCTCGAACTTGACGTCCCCACATAAGATAACTTTGGTGAGTAAGTTTTGTCACGCTGGACATATTCACGGAGAGAAGAGTATTTTGGGGGTCTTGGGTATTGAAGAGAGAGGTACGCTCTGCTGTAGTTTCAGAAGCCCTAGGTCAAAGTGAAATGAAAAATTGAAGAACCAAGATGATAAGAGGAAGGAAGAAGGCATAGAATGAGAGAAAGAAAAAGAAAAAGGAAAAGGAAAATTATGTTTAGCCCTTAGGGCATCATTAACCCAGAAACTCTATTGGGTTTCTTATTTTTTTTTATTTTTTTTTTTAAAAAAAATAAAAAATGAACCAATCGCGGGCTGCCACGTGTTAGTGGGGTCCGCGAACAGTGTAAAAACCATAATAAAACCGGTTCTTAACTAGTGATTTTGGGGAGTGGTTTTATGTTTTCTTGTGGGCTCCACTCCTTACCCACTCCATAAAACCCCCTTAAGAAACCTCCTATAATCATGGTCTTATTATGCTCTGATACCATATTGGAGTACAACATTAGATAATTATTATTGAGTAGTGATACTCTGTTTATATATACAGAGTAAAAGCAATACAAGGAATGAAATATACAGAGAATATATGCTAATGATTAGAGAGTAGTCAATGGGATACTAATGGCTACTTTCTAGAAGCTAATAATGTCAGATTGATATATATATATATATATGTTGTACAGAAGTTCTAACATTAGACTCTTCCAAAAGAAATCATTATGATTGTAAACCATTATCTTCACTTCTGCACTGCAGAATGTCTAAAAAGGATCAAAGGAACATGAAAAAGGCTTGTTCGACAACCGTGCGACCACTCCAGAGAGGTCAGACCTAGCCGGATAGCAATCCTCTACAGTGCGGAGAGTCCGAGGACAATCGTAGCAGTTAACCACACTCAGATCGCACGGTCATGATTCATCAACCAGGTTTAGGGGCATGTCTCCTTAGAAATAAAGGATACAGAAGTACGAGCCTTTAGAAAAGATCCTGTTAAAGTAAGGTCGTGACCTCTACCTTCTTCTCTTCGGTATATAAACCGTATGGCTTCTCTGTCAACCAGCGACATGGGAGATAATAAATAACTTCACATACCCAATACTCTTGTATTTAAATCAACGAACTAATGCCACATACGTCACCATTTAGTTTTCTCTAAGCCGTGCTTGGTGAATCCATTACATGAGATATGGTTCTTCTGCATCTTTTCGTTTCATCTGTCTCAATCCAACTGAAGGGAAATGGTCATTGATGAGTACGAGGAGCTTAACCAACACAAACCATTACCACCAATTCTCTTTGGTTTATTATTTTCTTATACATCAAATAATTAAGACTACTTTGTTTCCTAGAAATAAAGACAAAGTAACTCATTGTTGTGAAAGTATGGGGGAATGTCGTGTATTCTTATTGATGTCAATCGCTAGGTGCCCTTTATATATAGGGAATTACAAGTTCATAAACCCACATAGAATAGGATAAGTACAAAGCATAAACCAAAATGTAATGAGTTTACATAAACCTAAACCAACTAGGATTAGGATTATCATGGCCGGCTGGTTGAACCTCTGGTTTGTGGTCGGTCTGGTCGAACAGTATGTCTTGGTCGGCTGGTTCGTACCCGTGTACACCTTATGGTTATTGCATCCACACCAAATGGTTCATAACATTCCCCCTTGGATGTTATAACCATAAAGAGCTTATAATACGTTTGGTATATTGCCTCGTTAAAACCTTACTAGTAAAACCCTCTTGGATAAAACCACGGTGAAGGAAAAAGAGTACAACCGGCTGAATTCTCACTTGACCGTACTTGTACCACTTGAACCTCCTTAGCCTTTTTCAACTCGTGGGTAAAGAAGAACTTGGGCAATATGTGCTTCGTCCTATCTCCTTTGATGTAACCATCTTTCAATTGAGCTCTACAAGCCGCATTGTCTTCATACAATGTGGTCGGATCTTCCTTGCCTTCGGATAAACCACTATTGACCAGGATGTGCTTTGTCATCGACCATAGCCAAACACACTCTCGACTTGCCTCATGAATTGCCAAAATTTCGGAATGGTTGGATGAAGTAGCTGCCATCGTCTGCTTCATTAATCTCCATGATATGGCCGTACCACCATAAGTAAACACATATCCTGTTGTGATCTTGCATTATGTGAATCTGATAGAAAACCGCATCAGCAAAACCAATTAACCCCTCTTTGGGTTGGTTAGTTTGGTTAGTATAAAACAAACCTAAATCTTTAGTTCCTTGTAAATAATGAAGTATGTGTTTAATTCCTTTCCAATGTCTTTGGGTCGGACATGAGCTAAACCTAGATAGTAGGTTCACGACAAAACTTATATCCGGCCTTGTGTGGCTTGCTAGATACATTAAAACTCCAATGACACTTAAATATGGCACTTCCGGACCAAGGACATTTTCATCATCCTTCTTTGGACTGTATGGATCAGTGTCCAGAACAAGTGACCTCACGACCATGGGGCTCGACAATGGGTGAGACTGGTCCATATTAAAACGTTTGAGTACTTTTTCAGTATATGCCATTTGATGCACAAGGATTCCATTGTTAATGTACTCAAGTTATAATCCCAAACAGAATTTCGTTTTGCCTAGGTCTTTCATTTCAAATTCTTTCTTTAGATATTCAACTGTTTGGGCGATTTCCACAGAGGTTCCAAGGCTGTTTAGATCATCCACATACACTGCTATTATCACGAAGCCCCGGTCGAATTTGTTTATGAATATACATGGGCTGATCGGATCATTCTTAGCCCTCTTTGATTAGGTACTCACTTAGTCTGTTGTACCACATTCGACCTGATTGTTTTAAACCATATAACGCTTTATCCAATCTTATACAATATTGTTCCCGAGAACCTGCAGTGTTCGGCCATTCTATGCACTCTGGGAATCTCATATATATATCTCGTTATCCAGGGGACCATATAAGTAGGCGGTTACGACATCCATTAACCGTAAGTCCAATTTTTCTTTTGCAGCCAGACTTATTAAGAATCTAAACGTTGTTGCATCCACCATAGGGGAGTACGTCTCCTCATAATCTATTCTAGGTATTTGGGTGAATCCTTGTGCCACTAGCCCTGCTTTATATCTCACGATTTCACCATTTTCATTTATTTTCCTCACAAAGACCCATTTATATCCTACTGGTATAACATCTAAAGGTGTCCAAATTATAGGACCAAAAACCTTTCTTTTCTTACAAGAATTTAACTCCACGTTTATAGCTTCTTTCCATTTTAACCAATCTGATCGTCGAGTGCAATCTAAGATAGACGTGGGTTCACGATCCTCATTTATATCCATATGTTCAAGTGCTACTTTGCATGCAAATTTTTCATTCATGTCGACATTCTTTTTGTTCCATTTCACTCAAGACATGACATAGTTTATTGAGATCTCATTATTTTCACGACCATCAGCACCCTGAAGTTTGGCGTCCCAAACATCATTTTCAGGAACCTTAGGCTCGCCCATGTTTGTTGTTTCCATTTCCTCGGTTTCATTTCTGCACCTTTCTTTAGTTTCCAAGGTTTCTTATCTTTGGAACCTTTAGGTTTACTACGTTTTATTCGTGCCATAGACTCAGTAGCCACTTGACCGTGTCCCTCTTGGACATCGATTCATATTGGTGCATTCATAGCTGGTATATACGATTTAGTTACTCTATTCGGGTCAACATAGAAATCTGGCAATTGGTTAGCTTGCTTATGTAAATGAATAATCTTTTGGATTTCTAAATCACACTCTTGAGTCCGAGTATCTTGCCATGTTAAAGATGTCTGATTCCATGTTATTTCTTTTACCAGCTTATTCTTATCTCCCCCTAATGTTGGATAGTCGGATTCGTCAAACTAACAATCCGCGTACCTGGCCTTAAACATATCACCCGTGGTTGGCTCAAGATACTTTATTATCGTGGGAGATTCATATCCAACATATATACCCATCCTCCTTTGAGGTCCCATCTTTGTTCTCTGTGGTGGTGCAATTGGTGTATAGACGGCACATACAAATGTCTTAAGATGGAAAATGTCTGGCTCATGACTCATTAGTAATTGAGATGGGGAATATCTATGCTCACTAGATGGTCTGATGCGAATCAACTCGGCTGCATGTAAAACCGCATGTCCCCAAGCTGAGATCGAGAGTTTTGATATCATAAGCAATGGTCTGGCTATAAGTTGTATACGTTTTATAAAAGATTCGGCCAGATCGTTTTGTGTATGTACATGTGCCACATAATGTTCTACACTTACCCCCATAGATATACAATAAGCATTAAATGCTTGGGACGTGAATTCACCAGCAATATCTAGACGTATAGTCTTTAATGGAAAATCTGGAAAGTGTGCTCTTAATCTTATTATCTGAGCAAGTAACCTCACAAACGCCAAATTGCGAGTTGATAATAAACATACATGTGAACATCTCGTGGATGCATAAATAAGGACCATAAAATATCTAAACATCCCACATGGTGGGTGTATAGGTCCGCATATATCACCTTGTATCCTTTCCAGAAAGTTTATCGTTTCCTTAGTCACTTTGACTGGTGATGGCCGAATTATGAGTTTCCGTTGTGTACATGCTACACACGTGAGATTCTTTGGGATAACTCTCTTTAATTTCAATGTGTGCCCATTTATATTTAGTATGATTTTTTGCATCATGTTAGATCCTGGATGGCCAAGCAGGTCGTGCCAAGTAGTGAAATCGGTAAGCATATCTTTTACCGTGGCATTTGCCTCCATCATACTGATATTGGCATACTAAAGACCAGTAGAGTATGAAGGTATAGTCTATAAGAGCCTTTTATTGCCTTGGGCCATTTCTATTATCTGAAGGTACTCTTTATGTCATTCGCCCTTTGTTTCAATATGGAAACAATTCATTCTTATATCTTTGAAACTCAATAGGCTTCTCTTAGAGTTGAGTGAATATAAGCCATCTGATATTTATAGATGCGTGCCATTAGGCAACAATATGTTAGCTGGGCCGTAGCCTTCAATTAGATTAGCTATACCGACAAAGTATCTTTTGTCCCTTAGGATCGTGTGGCTTGATCCACTGTCGACCATGATTATGTCCATGTCATCTTTCATTTCTAAAACAAGGATTATGACATGACTTGGATAATTTGTATTGAAAGCATTAATTCATATAATTCAAGTAAACAAATTCAAAAGACAAAGAAAACACAAAATCAAATAACACATTAAGGTTTATGATGTCGAAATCAGCTGGACTCTTTTAAGCAATCAGATGTTTCATATTCTAATAGATCATCTTTCTCATGGTCGAAATCTTCTTCACCATCTTTGTAGACCATATGGGCTTCAGGGGTTTTTCCTTTCAGGTTCTCTTCATAGAGATCAACCAAATGTTTAGGAGTTCTACATGTCTTTGCCCAATGGTTTTTCATCCGACTCATGTGGCACACGTTTTGCTTGTTTGTGTTCGAGGGTTGTTGTTTAGGAAAGATACCACGGCCTGCCTCGACCTTGGCTGTAACTGGGCATGTCTCAACCATAATGGCCTCGGCCATATTGATCTCGGCCATATTGATTTCCCCAGCCATAATTATCTCGGCCATAAGAGTTTCGACCATAGTGATTACCTTGGCTGCGGCCAAAGGATCAGCCATGCCCACGCCATGTTCCACGACTACGGCCGTGTTGGCCATTGTTATGGACGTGATGGGATTCTTTCTTATCATCCGCGGTCACATTAGATTCATGTAGTGGGGTTGCTCCAAGAGGTCTTAGTTCACTATTTCTCATTAGAAACTCATTATTTTGCTCAGCAAGCAATAGACATGATATTACATTAGCATATGTCTTAAATCCCTCTTCTCTATACTGTTGTTGTAACAACACATTACTTGTGTGGAAGGTGGAAAAAGTCTTTTCTAACATATACTTATCCGTTATCTCTTCACCACACAGTTTCAACTTTGAAACTATTTTAAATAGGTCCGAGTTATATTCGTCCACGGACTTATAATCCTAGATCCTGAGATTCCTCCAATCATACATAGCCTTTGGTAAGATCACCGTTCTTTGGTGATCATATCTTACTTTTAGTTCTGTCCAAAGGTCTAGTGGATTCTCAATTGTTAAGTACTGATCTTTTAGACTCTCCGCAGGATGATGACGTATAATTAGGATACCCCTGTATCTATCCTTTTCACTAGCATTGTTATCCTCGGAAATACATTCACCGAGTCCTTTAGATTTCAATATGATCTTTGTATCAAGTGCCCATTGTAGATAGTTTTCTACTGAGAGATTTAGGGCATCAAATTCCAGATTGTTGATTTTCGACATCTGACATTCATATAGTTTATAGTTAGATCATTAGATGTTTTAAGTTCATTAAACAAGTTTTCATAACTAAACAAGTTAACCTAGCAATCGGTTACTATATGTTTATGCATGCCATGCGGTCAATACAATTATGATGCAATTCTTATAAAATCAATTCAAACAATCAAGCAATCATCAATCCAACAATCAAGCAAGCATATTGGTTCTTACTAGCATCCTAATCGGATTATGTATAACAGGTTGGTCGAGTTTAGTTTCAGATTTAAACATGTATAGATTAACAACCTAGCACCCGATTTCTATGTGATTATATTCAAACAATCAAGCAAACAAATAATCAATGGAATTCGAATCCTATGTGGTCAGAGTTATGTTCGCTATCCCTATCCAGCAACCTAGCAAGTTTCTAGGTTATATTTGAAAAATTAGGGGTTCCGAGTTACCTTAACCTCCAATCGGGTTGTATGAACCACCAAACAAGAAGGGGTTGAGCTTTCCTTAGATCTGATCACAGACAAGGTGGATTTTTTGCTTGAGTGTGCAGAGATCAGATGAGCTTTTAGGTCAGATTGGTCGGATGATTGAGTTGATTAGATCGCCTAGGGTTTTTATCGGATTGTAGAGAGAGAGAGAGATCGGATCCTTTGATTGCAGAAACTTAGATCGGATTGTTGCTTGATGAGATTGAATCGATGAGATTAGGGTTCTTAGTTTGATCGAAACTTTAGCTTAGGGTTTAGAGATATTCGTGCTGATAATGTGTTGTGAAAGTATGGGGAAATGTCATGTATTCTTATTGATGTCAATCGATAGGTGCCCTTTATATATAGGGAATTACAAGTTCATAAACCCACATAGAATAAGATAAGCACAAAGCATAAACCAACATGTAATGGGTTTACATAAACCTAAACCAACTAGGATTAGGATGATCATGGCCGGCTAGTTGAACCTCTGATTCGTGGTCGGTCTGGTTGAACCGTATGTCTTGGTCGGCCGGTTCATACCCGTGTACACCTTATGGTTATTGCATCCACACTAAATGGTTCATAACACTCATGGTCTTTTCACGTTTGTTTGTGTTTCCTTGTTGTTAGGGATCCATTACCCAAATTTTTTACATGTTATTTCTTCTATTTAAATCAACGACAAGCCTAAAACAAAAATGTGAGGTTTCGTCAAAGCCCATCGGAAATGTTCAGTGTTGGTTGGCTTTGCACAAGTTACGCGCGGACAATCTATGGGCTTAGTCGACGAAGTCCGTTAGGTTGAAGGCTAATATAATATGTGCGCTATGTAAAGTAAGAGACACAAGAGATAAAGTTTCAGAAAATGACAAGCTACATAATAGAGACAGAGACATTAGTCTAAGCATAGAAAACATAGTTGAGCTCATATAGTTCTAGCTTAAAGGCCTTGAGACTAATTGTTTTTTCTTGGTGTTTCTCAACCATCACAGTCCTATAAGTGATTGGTTCTTGTAACTCTCTATTGATCTTGTGGAGCTTGGGAGCAAGGGTTCTCCCACGAGACGTATCGGTTAGAGGCCGGAAACTCGTTAAAGTTGCTTATGTTCCTTAGCTAAACGTTCAAATAACAATTTGGTCGCTTAGGTTGAGAATCATACGAGGCTGAAACCGTAACAAAGTGGTATTAGAGCTCTCAGGTTTAAGGCGTGTGATTAATCTAAGCTAAGAGGAAAGTCAGCATGTCCAACTCACGGATTGAAGTGGACATGTTTGATGGAACTGGTGACTTTTCACTATGGAAGGTCATGATGTTGGAATACTTCGGGGTACTAGGTTGGAAGAGTATTTTGGATGGTGAGAAGCTTCTACAGGATCCACCTAGTGCAAAGGAAGAGCTTGAGGCAGCTATGAAAGATCCACAAAAGGGACAAGAAGAAATTGCAGAGACAGCTCTGAGTATAGATCCTATCAAGTTCAAGAAATCTGAGAAGGCAAAGGACTTGATAGTTTTGAAAGTGGGTAATACAGTCCTATGTAACATCACACACTGAGAAACAACATGAATAATGTGGTCAAGATTGAACAAGTTTTTCATGGAGACATCTTTTCCGAATATAATCTACCTTCAGCTAAGGTTCTATACATTCAATATGTCTGATTACAAGAGCATTGACGAGAATGTTGATGATTTTCTGAAACTGGTGGCAAACCTCAACAATCTACGAGTAGTAGAGTCTGAGAAGGTACAAGGATGATAAAAAGGTGATCTTTGGCAAATATCATCAAAGCTTGTATTATCTGCAAGGATCAGTCTTAAAGGGCAAGGCAAGCTTGTCCAACAAAAAATGTGATCGGACAAGTCTGTGGCACTCAAGACTTGGACACATGAATCTGAAGAGTATGAAAGTTTTAGCCAATGAGGGATATGTGCCTGAGAAAGAGGTTGATGAGTTGAAGTTTTTTGAAGACTGTGTGATGGGGAAGTTCCATAAACAAAGCTTCCAAGTCGTAAAACATGTTACAAAAGGAATCCTAGACTACGTGCATTCAGACATGTGTGGTTCACCATCAACACCGGATATTTGGGGAGGCTGCAAGTACTTCGTCACCTTTATTGATGAGTAATCTAAGAAAGTATGGCTATATTTTTTAAAGAATAAGAGTGATGCATTTGATAAATTCAAGGAATGGAAGGTTTCTGTTGAGACTCAAACAAAGAGGAATATCAAGTGTTTGAGGACATACAATGGTCTGGAATTTTTCAATAGGGAGTTCGATGGTTATTGTAAGAATGCATGCATCAAACGACATAGAACATAACTACACTCCACAGAAAAATGGAGTGTCAGAGAGGAAGAATGGAACTATAATGGACAAGGTCAGGTGTATGCTTGCTGAGACAGGGTTGGATCAAAGTTTTTGGGTTGAAGCTGCATCAACGGTTGTCTACTTGATCAACAGATCTCCGAATTCAACATTTAACTTCTAGTTACCTGAATAAGGTTGCTCAGGTTCAAAACCAGATATGAATCATTTAAGGTGGTTTGGATGTTCAGCATTTGTTCATGTCACCGAGGGAAAGACTGAACCCAAAGCTATAAAGAGTGTATTCATGGGGTACCCATTTGGTACAAAGGGATAGATGGTCTAGATACCTGAGAAAGGAAGGTGCAGAACAATCAGGGATGTGGTGTTCGATGAGAATGAAACCTACAAAGAGACGTTGAACAAAGGAGTTGAAAAGGTTTAATCAATTGCCCAAGTCAGAAATAGAAGAAGCCCAAGAAAGAGTATCGTTCAGTGATGATCTTATTAAGAGCCTACTATTACTGCTATTGAGATAGAAATGAATGACATGCCAGATCAGGAAAATGATATGGAAGATTCTTCATCAGAAAGATCGAAAAGCGAAACATGTTCAACCGAGGAAGCTGATGAACAAGTAAAAGATTACACCCCTCAGTCATTAAATGATTATGTTCTTGCACGTGACAGAGAAAGGAGGAGGAACGTGAGACCTCCATCAAGATATGAGGATGAAAAAATTTTGGCCTACGTTTTAACTACTGCTGAGGACTTGGAATTTTATGAACCAAGATCATATGCTAAGGCACTGAGGAGCATAAACAAAAAGTTGTGGAAACAGGCTGCACATGAAGAAATGGATTCTCATAAGAAAAATAAGATTTGAGATTTAATCGACAAACCCGACAAGCAAAAGTTGTCTGGGTGCAAGTGGATTTTTAAGATCAAACCATGTATACCAGGGATTGATGATGAGAGGTACAAGGGAAGGCTGGTAGCTAAAGGATATTCAGAAACTGAGGGAATTGACTACAATGAGATCTTCTCTCCAGTGCTGAAACATGTCTCCATCAGATTCATGCTATTAGTTGTTTGTGAATATGGATTTTGAATTGGAACATATGGAAATTAAGACTTCTTTTCTACATGTAAGTGTAGAAGAAATGATCTTAATGACTCAGACATAGGGGTTCATACAACCAGGAGATGAAAACAAGGTTTTTCTATTGAGAAAGTCACTTCATGGACTAAAGCAATCTCCAAGAAGGTGAAATTAACGGTTTGATCTCTTCATGAAAGATCAATTGTTTGACAGAAGCATCAAGGATCCATGTGTGTACGTCAAGGATTCACAAATTGATAGAGCTGTCTACTTATTGCTCTATGTCGATGACATGCTCATTGCATCAGGGAATAAGAAGGTGATTAAGGAACTCAAAGATAGGCTTAATGTGGAATTTGAAATGAAGGATATGGGCCATGCTTCGAGAATCCTAGGAATGGACATCCGAAGGGACAAATAGAAAGGCACATTGGTATTGTCACTAGATAACTACATTGAGAAGGTATTGAAAGCATTTGGGATGTTGGATGCACGTTCAGTGATCTCGCCAACAACTGCTAACTTTAACTTGAGAAGTTTGAGTGAGAAAGAATGGAAGCTGGAAGCACCACACATGGAGAATATTCCATACGCGAGTGTTGTGAGGAGCTTACTGTATGCTATGGTCGGTTCAAGGCCAAACCTTGGTTTCGTAGTGGGGTTTATCAGTAGGTTCATGAGTAAACCCAATGAGGAACATTGTGAGGCAGATAAATGGGTGTTAAAGTATCTAAAGGGAACATCGAAGGTCAACCCAAAAATTTAGAAGTATACAAGGTTCATTATTGAAGGCTATGCAGACGCATACTATGCAACTGACTTTGACAGACGGAGGTCAGTTACAGGTTATGTTTTTAGTTAATGCTACAATATCTCTCTAATTTCATGGATTTGTTTTTACAAATTTATCTATTAATCAACCCGAAGATCGGGAATTCAAAGTGTTGATTACAACCGCGATTTGAACAAAATTATCGAAATCTAACGTAACATTCTTAACTTCGCTCAACAACCACTACACCGGCGCGTTCCACTAAGTAGTTCCATTATCCTAAGATTTTCAATTGCCATTCTCTACCATCGATGGTGACCACTTGAGGGTGGCGTTCACCTTGTTTCCTCGGTTACCGGTACATCTCATGCCATCTCCAGAGTAGCTGGTTCTTGACGGTCGCCTCACGTCCATAATCTTCACCGCTGGTTTAGCGCAAGTTGGTTGAACAAGGGGCCGAGAGTAACATAACTGGAATCATTCGGCCGGCACCAAATCGGGTTCTTCCAACAACGAACAAAGACCGGTTGAGCTGAGGCTGCTATGTAAAGTGGTTTGGGTACCTGCAATAAGAAAGAAAGGGAGCTTCCTATCGAAGCCTGAGAGCAAACAAACCCCGATACTGGGATAAAAGACACACCAAGTGTGCCGCCACGGTCAGGAATAGGGAGCTCCGGACTCAAGAAGTGCTTCTACCGACCACACACTCCTCCTCATAGAACAAGAAAAGGTTCTTCAATAGAAAACCGTAACCGATTGGGACAGACGAAGGCTAGAACACACATTAAAAAAAAAACCACCACTCCCACCAAGAAGTGCACGCCTTGAAGTAGGGAACCACAAAACAAATCCGTTGACTGAAGGACGAAGACCAGAGCATAAGAACAAGCCGATGACGCCAAAGCTTAGACTACTCCACGCGCCGCCGGAGGCTTCTAAAGACACCGCCACCAGAAGCCGGACCCTCGCACGCCTTGACAGATACACACCGCCAAAGTCGAGACTGAGCAGAGGAAGAAGGCACTTCCTACACCGAGACACCAAGGTGGTGGAATGAAGCCGACCCCTCTGCCCCACCATGGCACAGATCTGTGACAACCTGAGTCAGGAGAGCCCCTACGAACATCCACGCGCCAACACAAGCTCTGGTAGACACCAAGATCGAAACAAAAATTAAAAACGTCGATCCGTATCCACCACCGAAAAAGCCAACCCCACCGCTTCCCCACTGCCTTACTCGTCGCCCCTACAGATGAAGCCAACAACCAAGTAGAAACACGTCACCAGCGTCCCGGATCTGGAGATCTGCAATCGGACGGCCTCCTAGAGACTTGACATATCGGAGAAGAAGAGAAAGGGAAGTGGAAGAAGCAAGGGGAAAACATAGAGGAAGGGAAGAGGGTCGCTGGTGACGGCACGGCACCGACACCGGAGGAGAAATGCAGACAACGAGTTTAGGTTTTCGAAGAGATAGGAGGGAGCGTCAGGAGAGAGAAAAATAAGTGACTTTTCTTTTTGCCTTCTGATCTTCTTAAAAAGGGTTATTAGATTAAATCAGCATCACTTAAATACGCACGTTGTTAAGAATGTATGGGGGTATTGTATATCTTATTGATCAATGGTATGTACAAATCGGAATACATGGTGCCCTTTATATATAGGGATTACAAGTAGATAACTACAACATGGATAAAGATAAGTACAACTCATAAAACAACTAGTAATAGGTTTACATAAACCCAAACCAACTAGGATTATACTTGGTCATGTCGGCTGGTTGAACCATCGGTCTTGGTCGGTCTGGTCGAACCGTCTTGGTCGGCTGAACCTCTATTGGTTATGGCATCCACACGACATGGTTTACAACACTCCCCCTTGGATGTTATAACCATATAGAGCTCATAATACGTTTAGTATGTTGCCTCGTTAAAACCTTACCAGTAAAACCCTTTTGGGATAAAACCATGGTTAAGGAAAAAGAGTACAACCGTATTACTCCCCATGTTTTGTGCCTCATTGGATTTCCTTGAGTCGTCTCATTCCTATCTGATGTACCAGTTTCTTGAACGTAGAGGTTGGTAAAGATTTGGTGAGCAAATCAGCTGAATTCTCACTTGACCGTACTTGTAACACTTGAACCTCTTTAGCCTTTTGTAGTACGTGGGTAAAGAAGAATTTCAGAAGTATGTGTTTCGTTCTATCACCATTAATGTACCCATCTTTTAGTTGTGCAATACACGCTGCATTGTCTTCATAGATGATGGTCGGATCCTCTTTGCCTTTGGTTAAACCACTATCGACCAGAATGTGCTGTGTCATCTACCGTAGCCAAACGCACTCTCGACTTGCCTCATGGATCGCCAATATCTCCGAATGGTTGGATGATGTTGCGGCCATGGTCTGATTCATCGACCTCCATGAAATGGCTATACCTCCATTAGTAAACACATAACCTGTTTGTGATCTTGCGTTATGTTGATCAAATAGAAAACCTGCATCAGCAAAACCAATTAATCCCTCCTTGGGTTGGTTAGTATAAAACAAACCTAAATCTTTTGTTCCTTGTAAATAACGTAGTATGTGTTTGATTCCGTTCCAATGTCTTTGGGTCGGACAAGAGCTAAACTTTGAAAAAAGGTTCACGGAAAAACATATATCCGGCCTAGTGTGGCTCGCCAGATACATCAATGCTCCTATGGCACTTTGGTACGACACTTCTGGGCCAAGGACGTCTTCATCATCCTTCTTTGGACCGTATGGATCAGTGTCCAAACCAAGTGACCTCACAACCATGGGGCTCGACAATGGGTGAGACTGATCCATGTTAAAACGTTTAAGTACCTTTTCTGTATATGCCATTTGATGCACAAGGATTCCATTGTTCACATATTCGAGTTGTAATCCCAAACATAATTTCATTTTTCCTAGGTCTTTCATTTCAAATTCTTTCTTTAGATATTCAATTGTTTGGTCTATTTCCACAGAGATTCCAAGGATGTTTAGATCATCCACATACACTGCTATTATCACGAAGCCCCGGTCGAATTTCTTTATAAAGATACATGGGCTTATTGGATCATTTCTATAGCCCTCTTTGATCAAGTACTCACTTAGTCTATTGTACCAAATTCGACCTGATTGTGTTAAACCATAAAGCGCTTTATTCAATCTTATGCAGTGTTGTTCTTGAGACCCATTTGATTTTGGCCATTCTATGCCCTCTGGGATTCTCATATAAATTTCGTTATCCAGTGGATTGTATAAGTAAGCAGTTACAACATCCATTAACCGCAAATCTAATTTCTCTTTAACAGCCAAACTTATTAAGAATCTAAACGTCGTTGCATCCACCACAAGGGAATAAGTTTCCTCATAATCTATTCCAGGTCTTTGAGTGAATCCTTGTGCTACTAGCCGTGCTTTATATCTCACGATTTCACCATTTTCATTTCTCTTTCTCACAAAGACCTATTTGTATCCAACTGGTTTAACGTCTAAAGGGGTCTGAATTATAGGACCAAATACCTTTCTTTTCTTACATGAATTTAATTCCACGTTTATTGCTTCTTTCCATTTTAACCAATCTGATAGTTGAGTGCACTCTAAGAGAACGTGGGTTCATGATCCTCATTTCCATTCATTAGTTCAAGTGCTACATTGCATGAAAATATTTCATCAATGTCGACTTCATTTTTGTTCCATTTCTTTCCAGACATGATATAATTCATTGAGTTCTCATCATTTCCACGACCATCAGTGCCCAGAAGTTTGGCGTCCCAAACATCATTTCCAAGAACCTTTGGCTCGCCCATGTTTGTGGTTTCCATTTCCATTTCCTCGGTTTCATTTCCAGCACCTTTCTTTTGTTTCCGAGGTTTCTTATCTTTGGAACCTTTAGGTCTACCACGTTTTAGTCGTGCCATAGAATCAGTAGCCACTTGACCGTGTCCTTCTTGGACATCAATTCATATAGGTGCATTCACGGCTGGTATGTACAATTTTGTTACTCTGTTCGGGTCAGCAAAGGAATCTGGCAATTGGTTAGCTAGCTTTTGCATATGAATAACCTTTTGGACTTCTAAATCACATTCTTGAGTCCGAGGATCTTGCCAAATTAAGGATGTCTGATTCCATGCTATTTCTTTTATCAGCCGGTTTTCATTTCCTCCTAATGTTGGATAGTCGGATTCATCAAAATGACAATCCGCGTATCTGGCCTTAAACATGTCACCCGTGGTCGGCTCTAGATACTTTATAATCGTGGGAGAATCATATCCAACATATATCCCCATCCTCCTTTGAGGTCCCATCTTTGTTCTCTTTGGTGGTGCAATAGGAATATAAACGGCACATCCAAATGTTTTGAGATGAGAAATGTTTGGCTCATGACCCGTTAGCAATTGAGATGGGGAATATCTATGCTCACTAGATGGCCTGATGCAAATCAACTCGGCTACATGTAAAACCGCATGTCCCCAAGCTGAGACCGGGAGTTTTGATCTCATAAGCAATGGTCTGGCTATCAACTAAATTCATTTTATAAAAGACTCGGCCAAACCATTTTGTGTATGTACATGTGCCACAGAATGTTCAGCACTTACCCCCATGGACATACAATAACCATTAAAAGCTTGGGACGTGAATTCACCAGCATTATCTAGATGTATAATCTTTAATGGAAAGTCTGGAAAGTGTGCTCGTAATCTTATTATCTGAGCAAGTAATCTCGCAAATGCCAAATTGCGAGTTGATAATAAACAAACATGTGACCATCTTGTAGATGCGTCAATAAGGACCATGAAATATCTAAACGTCCCACATGGTGGGTGTATAGGTCTGTATATATCTCCTTGTATCCTTTCCAGAAAATTTATCGTTTCCTTAGTCACTTTGACTGGTGATGACCGAATTATGAGCTTCCCTTGTGTACATGCTACACACAAGAGATTCTTTGGGATAACTCCCTTTGTTTTCAATGTGTGCCCGTTTGTATTTAAAATGACTTTTCGCATCATGTTAGTACCCGAATAGCCGGTCGTGCCATTTAGTAAAGTCGGTAAGAATTTCTTTTACCTTGGCGTTTGCCTCTATCATACTGATCTTGGCATAGTAAAGACCAGTAGAGTATGCAGGTATAGTTTCCACGATTTTCTTATCACCATGGTCGATATCTATTATAAGAAGGTACTCTTTATGTCCTTCACCCTTTGTCTCAATATGGAAACCATTCATTCTTATATCTTTAAAACTTAATAAACTCTTTTTGGAGCTGGGTGAATATAGGGCATCTGATATCTCAAGAGGAGTGCCATTGGGCAATCTTATGTTGGCCGGGCCATAGCCCTCGACCAAATTGGCTATACCCGCAATTGTGCTTATATTGGCGCTTTTGATTGTTAGGTCGACAAAATATCGTTTATCTTTTAGAATTGTGTGGCTTGATCCACTGTCGACCACGATTATGTCCATGTCATATTTCATTTCTAAAACAAGGATTATGACATGACTTAGATCATTTGAATTAAAAAAACATCCATACATGTAAGATTCAAGCAAAACATAGAAATGAATTAAAAAACACAAATCAAATGAAATACAATGGTTTTAAAATGTCTTAATCAACTGGATTCTTTTAAACAATCTGATGTCTCATATTCTAATAGATCATCTTTCTCATGGTCGAAATCTTCTTCATCATCTTTATAGACCATATGGGCTTCAGGGTTCTTGCCTTTTAGATTTTCTTGATATAGGTCGCAGAGATGCTTCAGGGTTCATCATCTTTATAGACCATATGGGCTTCAGGGTTCTTGCCTTTTAGATTTTCTTGATATAGGTCGCAGAGATGCTTAGGTGTTATGCATGTTTTGGCCCAATGTTTGTCCATCCCGCACCTGTGGCACACGGCTTTGGTATTCGTGGTCGGGCCTTGTGGTTTGGGTAAGAAACCACAACCTCTACCTTGACCACGGCCGTATACGTTTCTATCTCGACCAGTATGGTCTTGGCCGTATGATCGGCCATACTGGTTACCTCGGCTGTAACTATCTCGGCCGTATGGGCTTCGCCCATATTGGTTACCGCAGCCGTATGATCGGCCTCGTCCACGCCAGTTTCCTCGACCACGGTCATTATGGCTGTTAAGGCCGGTGTTATGGACATAGTGGGACTCTTTGTTTTCATCCGTGGCCACTTTTGAATCAGGTAGTGGGGATGCACCCGGAGGGCTCATTTCACTATTTCTCATTAATAACTCGTTATTTTACTCAGCGAGCAATAAACATGATATCAGATTAGCATATGTCTTAAACCCCTTTTCTCTATATTGTTGTTGTAACAACACATTACTTGCGTGGAAGGTCAAAAATGTCTTTTCTAACATATCCTTATCAGTTATCTCTTCACCCCACAGTTTCAATTTTGAAACAATTTTAAATAGGGCCGAGTTATATTCATTCACAGACTTATAATCCTGGATTCTGAGATTTCTCCAATCGTACGTTGCTTTTGGTAAGATCACGGTTCTTTGGTGATCGTATCTTACTTTTAGTTTCGTCCAAAGGTCGAGTGGATTCTCAATTGTTAGATATTGATCTTTTAGACTCTCCGCAAGATGATGGCATATTATTAGGATAGCCATGTATCTAACCTTTTCACTAGCATTGTTATCCTCAGTAATACATTCACCGAGTCCTTTTGATTTAAATATGATCTTTGCATCTAGTGCCCATTAAAGATAATTGTCTCCTGAGCCATTTAGGGCAACGAAATCCAGATTATTGATTTTTTGACATCTGACATTCATATAGATTTATAGTTAGGTCATTATATGTTTTATGTTCATTCAATAGGTTTCATGATCACACAAGACAACTTAGAAATCGGTTTCTATATGTATGCATGCCATGCGGCCAATACGATTATGATGCATGTTTTGTAACCTCAATTCAAACAATCAATCAATTAACAAGCAAGCAAGTATTTTTCAGTTCATATAGTAAACTTAATCAAGTTATGTTTAGGAAACCTAATTAGGTTACAATTAGTAAACCTAATCAAGTTGTTATTAGGTTTAGGTATCGAATTGGGTTTAGGGTTCATACTTGTGTAGATTAACAACCTAGCACCCGGTTTCTATGTGATTTGTATTCAAACAATCAATCAAGCAATCAATCAATCAATGGATTCGTATCCTAGATTATCAGGATGAAGTTCTCTATCCTAACCAGCAACTTAGCAATTGTCTAATCCGATTATGTAAATTAGGGTTAAGGGTTACATTTAGTTTTCAATCGATTCTATGGACCACCGAGTTAGGATAGCTAGATCTATGTCACGGATGAGTTGAGATCGGATGGATAGGGCTTGGGATCGGATCCTTGATTGCAGAAGCTTGAGCCGGGTCCTTTGTTGTCGTAGAGAGAGAGAGAGAGAGAGAGAGAGAGAGAGAGAGAGAGATCAGATCGCCTAGGGTTTTAGTTTGCTGGATTACCTTTAGGGTTTGTTGCGGCTGGTTCTTAGAGAGAGAGAGAGGAGATCGGATGATTTTTTGATTGCAGGAACTTGTGTCTTGTTGCAGAGATCTTTGTATCACGAGTTTGATATTCTTGTTCGGATTCTTAGCTTAGGTTTTAGAATGATCGTGCTGATAACGTGTTAAGAATGTATGGGGGAATTGTATATCTTATTGATCAATGGTATGTCCAAATCGGAATACATGGTGCCCTTTATATATAGGGATTACAAGTAGATAACTACAACATGGATAAGGATAAGTACAACTCATAAACCAACTAGTAATAGGTTTACGTAAACCCAAACCAACTAGGATTATACTTGGTCATGTCGGCTGGTCGAACCATCAGTCTTGGTCGGTCTGGTCGAACCGTCTTGGTCAGCTGAACCTCTATTGGTTATGGCACCCACACGACATGGTTTACAACACACGTATGATTATTTTGTTCTGATAGTAGAAAATCCTATTTCGATACATAAAATAAGATGTATTTCTTTTTAATATTTATGACCATTTCGTTCAACATGTTTTTCCTTCTATTTTTCTTAAAAGAGCTTACTAAATTAAAATCAGCCTCAGTTAAACACATATGTATAACTATTGAATCAAACACTTATTCAATCTTTTTATTGCTTTAGAAAATCACTCAAAATTAAAGCTCTCAAATCTCATAAGTTATACAACAACCTTGCATCTTCTTACGTAGCAAATTATTATTCCTAAACATATTACAATTTGACCTCTCTTGGCAAGAGTAGTTCGTAGGGTTAATTTGATAGAATTTTCATTGAAATACATAAAAGCCCTCATATCAAATTTGGTGCCGTTGCCGGGGAGAAAGGATTCGTCGTTAGATTCAGTTTGTTTGATTTAGTCTAGGTATTTTTCTATATTAGTTTACTCACATAATTTTTTTTGTTTCAGGTACATACTAGTACTAGGATGCAATGAGGAGAGGATTTTTGGGTTCTTCAAAAAAGGAACCTGCTGATTCGTGCACGATCCATAAGTCTACGAGGGCAGTCGACACCCTCCAAGCAGTGACCGCTAGCAAAGAGAAGCGAGCATCGATCGACACCAATACTTCACCGTCGATCGATTCTAACATCACGACATCGATCGACACCCACACTTCGTCGTCAATCGATGATACTTGCGAGAAGATAGAGAAGGTCGAAGCACTCATACTGAGAGTTGACAAGAATGACATCTTACGGGATGAAAGAGGTCGTATGCACAAAAGTGCATGGCAATTGATTCATGCACATGGGACTATAATCCCTGATGCTACTGTTGTTACTGTGAATTCTAGAATTGAACGACAAAAGACACTTAGAGACTACAACAGGCCTGAGGATTTCTACGCCAAAAGGTCTGCGATGCGTTGTTCTGCACCACAAAGGAATGTCTTTGAGCTGAATCCCACATATATCTCTCTTGTGGGTAAGCATCCTTTTCATGGTCTTCCTCATCAATTTCCAAGTAACCACCTTTAATCATTCGATGATCTAGCGTCGACCATTAAGTGCAATGCAGTCTCTGAAGATTACTACTTCTGCAAACTATTCCCATACTCTCTTGCTGGAGAAGCATCATGTTGGTTCAAGAGGTTGCCACCAGGATCTCTCACTACCTGGAATGACATCACGAACGCCTTCCTCACCAACTTTCTCTATGATACTAAAGCAAATATAAAGATCGAGATGGAATCTATGTTGAGATATATGGTAGAGGAAGAAGAAGATGGATATGGAGAGCTGAGCAGAGTAAAAGAAGCCGATATTAGTGATCCGACTTCAGCATCGATCGACACTAAGAATTAAACATCGATCGACGTTAAGACATCAGCATTGATCGATGCCACTTGCGAGAAGATAGAGGAAATTGAAGTTCTTATACTTAAGGCTGATCAGAATGGTATCTTACGAGACGAAGGTCATCCTCACAACAGTATAGGACAATTGATTAATGCACAAGGAGCTGTAATCCCTGATGTCATTGCTGTTGCTGAGATAAATGACTTCCGAATGAGCCGTGAATGGTATGATTGGGCAGCTCATAACTCTTTTCAGGTTTTGCCTCATGAAGATACGAAGGAACACATTGAAGAACTTGTGGATCTAGTCTCAAGGAGCGAGCAGAATGAAGTGTCTGACTACCACATGCTCTGCAAGATCTTCACCTATTCTATCTCTGGGAATGCATTTAGCTGGTTTAGTCGACTGGAACCACGATCTCTGACTCGCTGGGATGATATTGAAAGAGAATTACTTTATGAATTTCTCGATGAAGCTGCAGCAGCTCGAGAAAAAGAGATCAATGATAAGTGGGACAAGATCCTTGAAATCTGGAAAATTAAGAAAGACGACGAGATTCCAAGACAGCTTCTCGAGTACGTAGCAATGGGTATTAAGTTTCGTGGATCTGAGCCGAGCAGAGCAGAAGAAGATGATATTATTGATCCGACCTCGGCGTCAATCGACACTAACCCCAATTATCGATCGACACCACTCGACATCCATGAAAGATCAATTTATCTTCAGGACACTGCAGACTCGACACTAAAGAATCGATGTATCAAGTTGTTATCATGCTCTTGATGTAGAAAGAAACATCACCATCAGAGATCTCTTGGAGCCAAAGGATAAATAACAACTTGGGTATTTGGATTCAAGTAGGAATGCCAATATGGATCTAGAAGAATGGTTTGAAGATATGCATCAGAACTCGGAGCAGAAGCTTGATGACGATCATCACACTTCAGGAATGATCTGGAAACTTCACCAAAAGCTAGCATCAATTTACACCAACCCGATATCATCGATCGACAACCATCCTACTGCATCGATCAACACCCAAAGCCCATCATCGATCAATACCACCTAGCTGACATCGATCAACACTCATTGTTGGACGAACAACCAAGTTACATGATTGAACCAGGACCGGTTGAGGAGAGAATGCATGTGTCCAAGACCTCACATCTTGCTGTCCAAGAACATTTACGACGAACTATCTGCCCAGAAGAAGTTGCTGGTTTTCACAAAAGAGCGAAGATGGTACATGAACCTGTGAAGTTTGTGGTTCCCAGTGCTGTTTTTGAGGTTGAATTTCCTATTCCACCAGATGGAAGTGTGCATGTGGATCTCTATGTTAAGGTATTTGATGATCTTCAGCATACAATTGTTTCTCAAAGAGTATTGAAGTATGAAGGTGACGTTGACCAAGGACTATTGGTCGCAGCATCGATCGACACCATCATTGGTGAATCGATCTATGCAGCCATTGGAACATCCATCGACATCAACACTAGAGCTTTGATCAACACTCATCACGGATCAGAGAAGAATGAGTTTGAAGTGTTTCGTAATCTTTTTGATGGAGGCACCACAAGATCAGACAAGTCTGGGGGGAAAGAATAAGAGGAATTGGAAGAAGAGAAAAAGGATCAAAGAAGGTACTCAATTATCATTGATTCTCCACTTCTCAGATGGTGTCAGGAAATACAGAGTGCGCAGCAGATGCATCTCGCAGCCATTTGTAAAGCTTCGAGCACTCCTTATTGCTGAGATGATAGACAAAGGAGAAAAGTCAATGGAGGCTTTCACAAAAAGGGTGATGAAGCTGAAGACATTGGATATTGCGAATTGTTTTGGAGCAAGTCCCCAATCTCATCTGGACTGAAACAGTGTTCCAAAACGTTAAGCTAATGACTATTACCAAGTACTGAGTGGGAGGCAACCCACTGTTTAGTAAATTTTAAATTTTATTTTACTTTCATTTATTACTGATTTTTTTCGTTTTTGCTTTATTTCAGCTAAAAAAAAAAGAAAGACCCGAGGAAGATAGTCTGCACAAAGCATCGACCGACACTTGATCACTGTTGATCGATGGAGTAACCCTATTATAGATCGATCGCCACTTAACTGTGTCGATCGACGGTCACCATCAGCAAGCAAGTATTTCGTTTTTCCTTGTTAAATTTGGTCCTCATGATTTATTTTCTTCATCGTTCTCAGATTGTATAACACTGGTGATAGTGTTGTTTAAGTCTGGGGGAGGTATTATTGATATTGTGATCTATTTTGAGCTTTATTTTCTGGGTGAGGTATTACAGAGTAGAAACTTCGCGGTGTATCATCAATCAACACTGGAGAATAAACATCGATCAACCATGGACCATGACCATCGGTTGCCACCATCCATCTTCCATCGATCGACACTCTTTTACAGAGTCTGGTATTGAGTTTCTCTCTTAAGTTATTTACTTATGATTTGTTTTTTCCTAACCTATCATGGAGACAGTGTAATTTAAGTTTGGGGGAGGTTCGATGATGCTATTTGATTTGTTTTGAGTCTTATTTACTATATACATATAAGTTTTTCAAAAAAAATTATTGAGTCAAGAAGGAGACTATGATCAAGATTTATTATTGATTAACCACACTTTAGCACCATTCTTAGAAGGTTGTTTGCATAGATTACTAGAGATACCAAAGTGAATAATTCTGCCACTATATCACACTTGCTTAGAAAGTTTGAAGGAACCGAAGCTGATTTCCAACACTAATCCTGACATTATCTTCTTTCTTTGGGATTTGGTATACACTGGATCGGATTCCTACTGCAAGTCTATAAGGTAAATGTAAGACCCGATCCTGGCCTCTCGACCCAACTGGACCCGCAGACTTACTTTAGCTATTTCATTGCTTGTTTGATCCATTTTTAAGTTTCTTATTTACTAAATCATATTCACATATGAGGTTCATGAACAATCAACAGATAGCACAGCGGAATAATTAATAAGTTTGTCTGAATCACTCGGATTCATGTAATCAAATACATAATATCTTAACACTCTCATAAAAAGTTACAATTCTTCTCTAACTTCATCTAGCCACAGGCCACACAGCCTTTCATTGATTGAGTCTTCACGGCTCCTTGGCTTGACCACAACCAGCCTCAGTTCCTGAAACCGTAATTTATAAGCATTAACCATAACCGAAGACATGACGGATAGATTCTACAATGCTTGGCTTGGTCCCTAGAACTATGATAAACCTCAATTAAGTAATCATATAATAAGCCGGACCTGTCTACCTTACCCTAAGTCAATCAACCAACCACCCCACATGACTTAGAATAGATAGACAGTCCAGATAAAACAACCCGAAACACGATCAGGACCGTATCGCCCAAAGACCAGTCCGTTCACCCGAACAAGATCTAAGTACGATCGGTCGTTCCTGAAGTCTGGCTCAATGGCCCAATAGACTCCCTTACCTTATCCGGTACTAGGCCTAGATCCATACAACCGAGTAAGGCCCATTGACCAATCCGGATGGCATTACAACCGATCGGACCCTGCGACCCATTACTCCGGTTAACCAACCGTGTACATGTCCTAGCTTATAAGCCGTGGACTGAACCATGTGGACCGGACAGAAACTGCATCCATTGGTACCGTTTGGAACTCAAACCCTTTGGTAACTTGCACCCTTTGGTAACTCGCACCCTTTGGCCGATGACACCCATTGGTCTATGGTACCTTTTGGTACTCGTAACCCTTGGTAACTCGTACCTTCTGGTTACTTGCACCCTTTGGACTCTCATTACCTTTGGCACTCATGAGCCTTGGCAACTCGTACCCTTTGGAAACTCGTACCCCTTGGGACATTCCAACTGTTCAGTCCAACGCCCATGCTTTGGCACGATCCGGACTGACCCGCATAATCGACCCTTGGTCTAGGTTGCGGTTAGGATGTGGATCGATTAAGACCAGGGACGAAACCCTTCAGTCCCACTATCACACCCCTTCGTGTATAACCAGAAAGAAAAGATGAATAATGAAAGGAAAATAGACTAAGAGGAATCGGATGAGACAATGGAACCAACCGGACCATCGGTTTGGCCACACAGGCTAACCGCATGAACCCTGGAACCCACGGTCCAACTCTTACCTTGGAAACCACATTAGGGTCTTTCACGTTTTTCCCCTTATCAGACTTCCCCATCCTTGATCAGAAATCCTTTCACAAACTATCACACTCGCCGGAAAGATCACCACCACAACCGGCCTTATTCTTGGCCGAGAACTCTCTCTCTTTCTTTCTTTCTCTCACGTTTTCTCTGAGTATTTTACTCTGGAACTGAACGAATAAAACGTGCAGGGAGGCCCCCTATTTATATAGGACGAGGGGGTAAGTCTTGTCCCACGAACATGCACGACTTGTAGGTGAAAGGACATGACTTGGTCGATAGGTTGCACCTCTTGACCACAAGCACCCCTTCGCATGTACATGACCCTTCATGGGTCGATATCAATCCCAAACCGAGACCCAGACCCAGACCCACCAGAATTATCCCATGGCCTTGCCCAAGGTTCCACCAGGCCTTAACCACCATGGCTGGACCACCTCGTCCCACCACCGGCCTGGACCCGGACCAACTGCCCAGTACCCGAACACTCTGTCCAGCTGAGTTGTGCTGATCCCCAGCTGGTGAGCTGGTAGCTCAGCTGAATTAGCTGACCTAAGTAGTGTTGAGCTGAAATGAGCTTGGTCGAGCTATGTTTAGCTGGTCGAGCTGGCCGTACACTTCGTCTAGCTGCCAAAACACTTGTCTAGCTCTTTTAACTCGTTTCTTTCCATCTCATTTGGTTAAGTCCTTATAACTTAACCCTATCCTGACCATGGAAATTCTGTAACTTGATCTAAACGATCCTTAGCTCATTTCCTCGAACCATGGTCAGTCACATGATCCTTATTCAGGATTGGGGATGCTACAGTAAAAGTCTGTGTCCTTCTGATTCCCATCTCTCTCCCTTTCATATTAACAAAGGAACCGAACATGATTTGGTGGCTACAACCATTAAGGCTTGATTCATATGATTCTATAAAGTGATAAAGGTCAAAAAGAAGTGAATAAGATCTGGTGGCGAAAACCTTTATGGCTTGATTCATGGAAGCTTATCCAAATATCTCAGTCAATTAAAAAAATAAAATGATACCCTCAAAAGAAGGGCGACATTGACTGAGAAGAAGTGAGAAGAGAGAGAGGAAAGGAATCAGAGAAGACTACTATGTGTTCAGATACTTGCAAAGGTAAGAGTCCATATATTCTTCGATCGATACTCCAAAGGTAAAGCCTGCATTTTTATTTTATGTAAGGAAATGAAATTAGTAGAGAGGCGAGTCAGACTTGTATTCGCTAAATTGTTGGTAGAATGGATTTGGTTTCTATACTAGGATAGGGTATATAAAGTTTCTCTGTGATTGAGTTGATAGGATGTGGTTGCAACAAACTAGGGTGACAGTCATACTTAATGTGAGTCACCGCTTTTTAAAACCTTTTTCACAGGCTTTGTTTGCTTGAGGATAAACAAAAGGTTAAGTCTGGAGGAGTTGATAGAGCCTGATATTTACCACTATTGGGCCATGATATCAGCTCTATTTAGAGTCTATTATATGTGTTTGGAGTATGTTTTCGAGTATTTTCAGGTTTATGTACGTTCTGGAGAACTTTGGTAATCCTCGAGCTTTTAGAGATGCAGAATTGCGCAGATGCGTCAGATGTTTAGCTATGGATGGAGACCTTCCCATGGTGAGATTGAGCTGATATTTTGACAGAAGATATAGATTTTGGTTATCTTTCCAATGCCACCGGTTTGAGGTCCATCAGACGGTTAGATCTAAAGTTTGCTCGATTTACTGAAGAGTGGTATGTCTGCCTCGCGAGAGGAAGCTGTCGAGAAGATGGGTGAGTGTCAATCGACGGCACAGCCTTGGTGTCGATTGACGGCACAGTCTTGGTTTCGATCGACAGTGATCCCAAAAGAAAGGACCGAGTTGTTTTATGGCCGACTTAAGCACATAAGCCATCACAAATTACCAAAATACCCATGGATGACCTAAAAACCTATTTATATGTTTTCTAAGTCATTGTTGATGGCTACGCTTGAACCGATTACCAAGATTTATTCTATCTATTGTTCTAGGGTTAGGAGTGAAGGCAGGAACTCATTCAGATTCCTCCTGGAACTTCTTTGGTTCTTTATTTGATTTATATTCTATATATAATCTATTCATCTATGATTTCCATGACAAAGATCATGTCTGAGTAGATCTCTTGTTAGGTTTAGGGTTTATTAATGGTATTGATGGATTAGCCAAACAATAGAATTGCTAGGGTGATTATTAGATCTATCAATAGAATTGTGTTTTTGCTTGTGTTCTAGAGTAGCTAACTAGAACCCCGATCATAGGATAGTTAGGCGCAAGCGAGAGCATGGTATACTTCCAGAATTAATCCTGTTGAGATAGGTTGTTAGAAACAAACAAGAGTCGATTTAGTTAATTTAGTGAACTTATCGAATTAGGTCATAAATCTTGACTCAAGAGACCATCGATCGACGCAGGATCATTGCCATCGATCGACGGTCTTTCCATGTCAAATAGCGAGAGTTGAGACATCGGACTTAGTCAATAGATTAGACTTGCAACATGATTTGGTTGTCTTTTACATTAGATATCGAGTTCTATGATTAATACCCTTAGCTTCTATCCTCTATAATCCACTTTCCTAAAACCGTAGATCTAGCTATTTATTATTATTGTTTACAACAACCAATCAATCAATTTGCTACTTTATTCACTATTTATAAATCTATTTGCCTAGCTTAATCAGGACTGTGTTGAGTTAATTGTGTGCCCACGCTCCCTGTGGATTTGATCCCTAAATACTATAATTTGACCTCTCTTGGCAAGAGTAGTTCGTAAGGTTAATTTGATAGAGTTTTCATTGAAATAAATAAAGACCTTCATGTCATGAGTCTGAATTAGCATACATGAGCTTGGCTTGATCTTGTTCTTCATGTTTTTCTTCTTCTTCTTCAAAGATTCTTTCTTCATAAGCTTTTAATCTTCCCACCATATCTTCAAAGCTTGTCTTTTATAGGTCAAGAACTTGTTCAAGTGCAGCTATAATATGTATATACTTCTTTCTTGGTAGAATATTAAGAAACTTTTTGACAAGTTTCGGTTCATCAATGCTATCGCTAAAGCCGTCGATTTAGATGACAACTCGGAGAGTTTACCAACAAAGCTATCAATAGAGTCGGTATATTTCATCTTCATACGGTTAAAGTCAGCCATTAATGTCTGCAATCGAGCTTCTTTCACATGGTCTGCTCCCATGTGTCTCATCTTTATAGCTTCCCATATTGCTTTTGCAGTTTCAAGATTTCCGACTTGTAATATTAAGGATTCCGGTATGGATTGAAAAAGAAGAGCTCTTTCCATATCATTCTTCTCTCCTTCGTCTTCTCCTGGATCAATAGTCTCCCACACTCTATGAACCTTCAACGCCGCTTTCATTCTTATCGTCCATACGGTGTAGTTCGTATCATTCAATAGAGGACACTGTATAGTCGAAGGGCTGCTCCCCTTCGAGTTGCTGCTTGTTGTAACAATTTCCCCATAATTGTAAACGAATGCTCAGTTCAGTATAATAGCTCTGATACCAATTATTTAATCAAACACTTTTTCAATCTTTTTATTGCTTTAGAAAATTACTCAAAACTAAAGCTCTCAAATCTCATAAGTTATGCAACAACCTTACATCTTCTTATATAGCGAATTATTATTCCTAAACATATTAAACATCTAATGTTTAGATAACTCCTAAACACTATAACTTTTCTTTTTCCTATTCCATAACTCTGTAGGAAAGTAATAACTTGCTTCTCAAGTTATTCCAAGTTTACTCCAACAATAACTTTTTTTCTTGTTCTCTTATGTGTATAATAGTATTTCAATACACTTTTTTAATATATTTCATCAGTTAAATAAGGGCGCAAAGTTTACTCGGGTGGAGGATTTCAAGAGACACATTGAGATCCTTGGCAGACTCAAGCACCCTAACCTGGTGCCTCTCAAAGACTTCTTCAAAGCCAAAGAAGAATGCTTGCTCGTCTTCGATTATCTCCTCAACGGAAGTCTCTTCTCTCTTATCCATGGTATGTTGCGACACACACTTCATCAATTTTGGGTCAGTAAAGCGTGATATGTTTAATCTTGTGTCTTGTCTGTAAATAGTAAGGTTTCTGGGAATGGAAAGCTTCTTCACTAGACATCATGTCTGAAAATATATGAGGATTTGACAATGGGTCTTATTTACATTCATCAGAATCCCAGCTTAGCTCATGGGAACTAAAATCATCCAATATTTTGTTAGGTTCTGACTTTGAGTCCTGCCTCATGGACTCAGTCTCAGAGATCTTCAGATCAAGACTCAGTTGAAGACACAAGTGCAGCCTCTCTCTTCTACAAAGCTCCTGAGTGCAGAGACTTACGCAAGGCTTCGACGCAACCAGATGATGTATAAAGCTTTGTGGACCTCCTTCTAGAGATTCTAACAGGTAAAACTTTATCCCGAGAGCTTGTTCGTGAATATGGGCCTGATCTCCAAATGGGTGTGTGCGATGAGAGAGGCAGATACTGAATCAGCCGAGGAGATAAACTCTTCTAAAGAGAAACTTCACGCTCTTTTGTTGAAAGACATATTGTTTCAGTCCTTGTGGATGGATACAAATTTCATGATATCATCGATCACTTCAGCTACGGTGGGTCAGGGTGTCACACATACAACAACGAAAAATTAAATTATAAACTTCACAAAGGGTTTGTTGGTTAAGCTTGAAGTAGCTTGAGATACAAGTTACCTAATCCTACCAAGTTATGGTTTATTAAAGAGATTAGGAAATATCTAAGAATGTTAGTTCATTAGGCTTAGGATTTATCTATTTCTATATAAAGAGATGCCAATGTGTGGTATAACTTAAGAGTTTTATGAGTGATTGAGAGCTTAAGGTTTTGATTAATTTTCTTTAAGAGATTAATAAGAGAGTTTCTTATTTGTGAGTCCTTTCAATTGTGTTAGTGAGACTTGATTTTTATATTTGGTATTACAGCCTTGTGAGATCATGAGTGAGATCATACCGGCAAGTGGGAAAGCAAAGGAAGGAGGAGGAACATCATCAATTCAATGTCTCATGCTTAATTCAACAAATTATACCGTATGATCCATGAGGATGAAGATTACGCTTAGAGTACACAAGATTTGAGAGTCAATCGAGACAGAAACAATGAATGTCAAAAAGAATGACATGGCTTTGGCTCTGTTATTCCAATCAATACCCAAATTCTCATTTGCAAGTAGGAGAACTCGATTCAGTTAAACAAGTATGGGAAGCAATTAAAAAAAGACATGTAGGAGCACAACGAGTAAATGAAGCTTGACTTCAGACCTTGATGAATGAATTTGATCATTTAGAGATGAACTATACAGAAAGCATTGATGATTTCAGAGGAAATCTATCAGAAATTGCGTCAAAATATGCTGCTCTAGGAGAAAATATCTAAGAAGCAAAACTTGTGAAGAAGTTCTCAGGAGTCTCCCTCGAAACACGTATATCCACATCCTGGCTTCGCTTGAACAAGTACTTGATCTTAATAAAACAAGTTTTGAGGACATCATAAGTCGCCTAAAATCATGCGAAGAACGAATATTTGATGAAGAAGAGTTAGAAGTAGATCAAGGAAAACTGATGTATGAAAACACCGATGGACAATCTAGGCAAACAATTCGTATCCCACAAGATAAAAAAACTGGTTTCCACAATAACAAGCAAATCGAGACTACTATTATGGAAATACATATAGAGGGAGAGGGAGAGGTGGACGGCTCCTACTATAGTGGAAGAGGTCGTGGCCGATTCAATGGAGGAAGCGATGCGTCGAGAACAACCTGTTTTTGATGTGATAAGATCGGTTACTTTGCAGCCCAAATGTTAGGACCGTTTCCTTAAGAATGTTTAAACGAGAAGGTGATGAACTTATGATGCATGATGTGATTCTTTTAAACAAGAAGAATGTTTCTTCCTGAGAAATACGAAACAAACACCGGAGGAGAAATCATATGGTACCTTCATAATGGAGCTAGTAATCATATGACTGGAGATCAAAGATATTTCTCGAGCTTGAGAATGCTATTACTGGGAAAGTAAGATTTGGTAATGATTCATGCACATATATTAACGTCAAAAGGAACAACATCATTCACTATAAATGGAGATCCGAGAAAGATGACAGATGTTTACTTCATTCTTGATCTGAAGAGTAATATTATTAGCTTGCGCCAAGCTACAGAGGCAGGATGCGACATAAGGATGAAATGAGAGAGTTAACAATGCATGATCAACATGGAAAAATTCTCGTCAAATTTAAAAGATCGAAGAACAGATTGTAAAAGGTTCACATGGGAAGAAAAGCAAGTACTCATCTTTATATGTCATCAACGAAGAGTCAAGAAGATGACACTCACGATTAGGGTATATTAACTTCGAGTTAAAGGCTATGATACAGAAGGAGCTCGTACTCGGTATCCCAAAAGTTCACATCGAAAAAGAATTATGTGGTTCTTGCTTGCTTGGCAAGCAAACGAGACAATCGTTTCCTAAAGACACCACATATCAAGCAAATGAGACACTTTAAGTGCTTTACGGAGACTTATGTGGACCCAAAACGCTGAGTACACTTACTGGGAACAAATACATCTTTGTCGTTATCGACGATCATACTAGATACATGTGGACAATATTATTGAAAGAGAAGAGTGAATCTTTCAATAAATTCAAGAAACTAAAAACCATGGTGGAATAAGAGAATGGAAAGAAGATCAATGTTTTAAAACAGACAGAGGAGGAGAGTTTGTGTCTCAAGAGTTCAATGAGTACTGTGATAGTTTTGGCATCAAGTGACATCTAACGGCTTCATACACACCTCAACAAAATGATGTGGTAGAGTGAAGAAACAAAACTATGATGGAGATGGCAAGAAATATTTTGAAGCATATGCATATGCCAAACTATCTTTGGGGAGAAGCTATACAACACTCCAAATATATAATGAATTGGGAAGCTACACGTGCACTTAAGGAGAAAACTCCATACGAAGTCTTTCACAATAAAAAAAACGAGCATTGAGAACTTGCGGGTCTTTGGGTGTATAGCGTATGAAAAAGTGGAAGAAAAACTATTGAAGAAACTTGCTGATTACACACGTATGCTAGTACACCTAGGAATGGATCCAGGCTCCAAAGCATACCAATTGCTTGAGCCACATACTCAGAAGATAATTGTAAGCCGAGATATCATCATTGACGAAACAAGAGGCTGGAATTGGAGTCTAGATAACTCTGAGGTACACAAAATTGTAAACTTTGTGGTTAAACTTGGCGGATTTGGGAATCATGGGATAATCGATCATTCCAAGAAAGAACAACCTCGTATAGAAAAAAGTGCTAATGGAGAAGACACAACACAACACAATCACGAGAGAATGTTGATTTAGAGCATGATGATGACAATGAAGAAGAGACTACAGAAGATGAGCCACAAGCACTAAGATGATCAGAAAGACAACACGTGAATCTAAAATATCTCGACAACTATGTACTACTAGCCAAAGAAATTGGAGAAGAAATATTAATGTTCTTAAATAATGAACAAAAAAACTCTGATTAGGCCAAGGAATCGAGAGAGTGGACACAATCCTGCGAATAAGAGATACACTTTATTGAGAAGAATACACATGGGTCTTGGCAGATCTTCCCTATGGAGCAAAGCCAATTGGTTTGAAGTGGGTATTCAAGAACAAACGCAACTCAGATGGAAGTATCAACAAAAAAATCACCACTTATCACTAAAGGATATGTACAACGACATGAAATTAATTTTGATGATTTTGCGCAATTTGCGCGATTGAGACAATAAGACTTCTCGTTAACTTAGCAGCAACAAACGGATGGAAATACATCATCTAGACGCTAAAATCGCTTTCTTGCATGGATAACTAAGAGAAACGATTTATGTTTGCAAGCAGGAGGTTTCGAGAAGAGGGGAGAAGAAAATAAAGTTTATAAACTCAATAAGGCTCTAAACAGATTGAGACAATCACTGCGAGCTTGGAATAATAAACTCAATAAGATTCTATGCATGCTCTAATTCAAAAAGTGTTCCAAAGCACCTTTGGTCTATCGTAAGCTAGCAAATGCTGATTCACTTGTGGTTGCAGTATACGTAGATGACTTGTTCATAACCGGTACTAACGTCAAAGTCATCAAAGAGTTTAAAGAGAAGATGGCAACTAAATTTGATATGAGCGACCTAGGTATACTTACATATTATCTTGGTATAGAAGTGTGCCAACATGAGAATGGAATCAATTCGGTACATAGACGATATGCATCAAAGATATTGGAAGAAGATGGAATGGACAAGTGCAATCGGGTTCAAACTTCAATGGAAATCAGCTTGAAGTTATCAAAGGCAGAGAAAGAGAGAGAGATTGATGCCACGAGATTCAAGAAGAACATTGGGTGTTACGTTATCTTCTTCACAAATGGCCTGATTTATTCTTGAGTGTGGGAGTTTTGAGTCGCTACATGCAAAGTCCGAGAGAGTCACATGGATCTGCGATGAAACAAGTTTTGGGGTACTTATGTGGGAGTATCTCATATGGTTGACGTTTGAGCAATCAACATCAAAGGTACCAAGTGACAGTAATCATAATATTGATCCAGAAAATGGAAAGAGGACGGCATGTCATATTTTCTATATTGAGAAAGAGTCCAATCACATGGTGCTCACAAAAAAAAGGGCACAGTCGCATAGTCTTAATGTGTGTCTGAATTTATGGCTGGAATTGAGGCTGCAAAACAAGTTATCAGACTGCAAGACTTACTAAGTGAAGTTAAAGGATGACCGTGTGAAAAAGTGATAATACAGATCGACAATCAGTCTGCAATTGCGTTAACAAAAACCCGATCTTTCATGGTAAGAGTTAGCATATACACACAAGGTGTCATTTTATACTAGAGTGTGTGGAAAACAGGCAAGTGGAAGCAGAACATGTTTTCGGAGATAAACAAAAGGCTGACATCCTAACAAAGTCTCTAGCAAGAATTAAGTTCAAAAAGATGAGAGATTTTTGTAGCATCCCTGAGCCTGGAAAGGACTCTCGGGATAGACTTGGGACGAGATAACGAGTAAGCTGGTCGAGAGACCGAGCTTAGGCTGAGTTGGGAAGAGCTTGGGTGAGATCAGGTAATTTTGGGCGAGCTGGACCGAGCTTAGGCTGAGTTTAGTAAAGCTAAGCCACTCGATTAGCTAGTAAACCCAGCTCAGTCAGCTGAACCAACTGCATGGTAGCTGGGTGGGTCGGGACGGTTATCAGACCGAAAGTCGGATCAGGTGCGGATCCGAACTAGTCCAGCTGAGATAAGGCACGTGTGGGAATCGTGTTCAGCGGTTTTGGGACGAAGGGGCGCGTATGGATAACCGTCCAAACGGTTACCAAAAAGGCACCTTTTCACCCAGGGCAGTTTCTGGATGTTTTTTGGCCGAGTCTTCTTTATATTTCGGGCCTGGGGATCAGTTTTCGACAGAGATTTTCCTAAGGAAACGACGAGAACCCAAAAAGGCAACCGAAAGAGAAGAATTAAGGTGATTTGGGAAGAAGACTTGTTCGAAATCAAGCCACGAAGGCAATCCGACTGCATCGTCTTGAAGAACGATCCAGAATGAGTCCGAAGGAGAAGGAACCGCTTACTGGGACCGGGACTCCAGAACGCACTTCCAATGTGAGTGGATGGACCGGATAAAACCATCACTCATAACCCTCCGGTGATTCCAACCGGTTCTATGGCGATTGGGTTAAACGGTTACATCCATCTCTTTCTAACTTGATTGTTTTATTCTTTCTTCTGCATGAACGATCAAGTAACTTAGGCCTTAGGCCCGGGTAAAAAGACCAAGGCTGTAAGCCGGTTCGATCATGTGATCTGATGCTTAAGTGCTGGATCCGATAGATCACGAGTTTAGCCTAATGGCTTGATCGGGTTAAGGCCGATCCGGATGGTTCAGTGGTAAGATGGACAGTTATTGACCCGCAAACTGAACCTGAACAATCCGGATAATAAAACTGATAAAACGAATATTAATAAGGGGATTTTCGGGATGAACTTAGAAAGAAACCGATTATTGTTGCATGCATTAGAAAACTAACTGTTAAGTTAGCGGATAGATGCTTACGGTTTGGTTGGTTTCATGACATGATGGTGATCGTAGGTAGGATTTGGCTTAGCCGTGAAGACTCGAGGCCGTGGGGAGGATGGGTGGTTGGATAGACTGATTTAGGATCAAACATTGTAATAGCCTATGGTGCAAACTTAACAATTGTATCGAATCCTTTGTATTATAAATAAAATAATCAGTTTATCATAGCTTAGACTCTAATGACCCGCATATAGACTCTAAAAATTCGAATCACAGAATAATGAAACTTGACTTAAGAATATCAGGTCTTAAAATTGAACTGGTTGGCCTGAATTAACCACGGTCGAACCATAGGAACCTCACTGGATCAAGTATCCGGGTTAGGACGCTTTAGCATTCAGCTCAACTTAGCTGACCCGGTTGGTTGGCTACTGACCTAGTTGGGTGGTCTGACACTTTATGTGGACACTGAGTCAGTTCAGGGGCGGTTGGATAACTGCCATGCCCATATGGTGTGATTTGGACCATTAGTTTAATCAATGGCTATGATTGTTGGCGAAAGGGTGCAACCCTTAGAAAGGGAACTATTGTTTCTCCTATAAAAGGAGGGCAATTCTGTGGGTTTTCAGGCACTTCAGGTATTCCTTCTACATCCTGGAAACACAGAGAAACATAGATAAAAAGGAGAAATGGCCGGATTGAACAATTCAAGGCCGAGATGCATGTGAAGGCAAAATAGGAGACTGTTTTATGGGCGATCAAGGGGAAAGTTATGAACGACCCTTTGATGGGTATTGATCATTTTTGAAAACACCCAAAGCCTTATCCAAATTCTTATAGCACACACAAATGATTAGGAGAAAAAAACAGAAGGTCGGAATTCATTTTCTTTGGCCGAGACAGCCTTAAAGGCGGATGTGAAGAGGCAGTTTCATGGGAGTTCAAGGGAATAAGTGTATATCCCATGAATGGATCTTATCATTACTGGAATTACATTATAATACTTTACAAGGGCGTGTGTAAGAGGAGCATGGTCGTCCATGATAAGGGGAGGACATAAGATATTACACGATCAAGTATGAGGTAACCGATTTATGATTACTTCTCGGATTATAATTCTTTCTGTTGTAGGAATGATAACGACCAAGCATGCTACACCTTGGAATTAAAATATATTGTGATGTGGTCTAAGGATCCAATACTTTTAAGAATGGGCCGGATCATGTTTGGTCTAACTCGCTCATATGGTGTGATGGTCGGATGGAATGCATCGGCCATCTCATAAGGAACAAGACAAGGGAACTTGGTTTGTGTTGATTACGGCCTGACCCATCAGAATGAGATCAATGGAACTGTATGGTCACGATCATGGGTCGAAGGTGAAGAGTCGTGACCTTTCACCAAGGTGGTTATTCGAGACAATTATAATCGAGTAAACGGAAACTGTTGTGACATAGACTCAATGGCCGCATGGTCCAGAAGGGCTAATGATGGTTCACATTATCAATCATAATCTGGACTTGGATCGATGGTCTGATGAATTTCCTATCCAAGCGGCACGAATGACTTGAGGTGATGCGACTCACATCGTTACAAATGATGAAGAGCATGGTTAGTACTATGAGTCGCAAACCATAAGTATTGACCCTATGTGTGTTTATACAAGGAAGGACGAGTAGATATGATCATGGATGAGTATGGACGACCTGATCCTTTGATAATGGATCTAAGGGGCACATCTAACTTGATCAGAGATGCATCGGTTTAGAAGATAAGACTGATCAGGTTTGTTGGAATGTTGTCTCCATGGTCGATCAGATATGAGTTAAGACTCATTTACTCAAATTCATGTGGAGTGGTTGGTTGATTGAATTAGGAACTGATGGGCATTGTCAGTCCCGAGGATGGACGAATGTGATAGCCACTGAGGCAAAAGGATGGTGGATGGTGGATGGTGCATGAGCCGAGAAGGACTGGATGCATATCATTAACCGCTGAAGACTTCTCTATGGTTACTTGGTCAGTGGGGATGGTTTATTGAATGACTAAGTACCAAAGTGAATGGTTTATGCAGATACAAAGGAGATGGAAACAAGTTCAGGACAGCTGGTCAAGTTGTAATTCAACTGGACGAAGTCTATGGCAGCTAGCCATAGCTCGGTGTTAGTTCAGCTTCAGTGTGCCAGCTCGATCAACTGGACGTACTATCTCACTCAGATGGGTTAGTTGGATTGATGAGCTAACAAGCTCCGTGGATGTGGCAAAGTTAACTCTGGCAATATTTGTATAGATCTAGACAGAATGGTCTAGGGGAATGGAATATCGGATTTGCATAAATTGAACTGTGTCAGGGATCAATCTATAAGATGAAGGTTAGTTAAGTAAACTAACCAACGCATAGATGATTAGACCGGACAAGTGCTTCATGGATATTAGATCAATGATTAACAAGGATATTCCGCTGCATATAAGTTGAATGGTCTAAGCTATGAATGACTAAAAAGTCTTTAGCTAATGTCTAAGTAAACCCACGCCTAAAGAGAAAAGATTATAGAAGAGGGGTTAACATAAAGAGTTTCAGCCAGTACGTTGCCTAAGCGACAAAGGACTTCGACTGCGGCTTAGACAGCCGGGATAGAGCCCTTCAGACTTCATCGACATGAAGGAATTAGCGACAAATAGCTTCAAACTTAAAGGGGAGAATGTTAGATAAAGCTTGAAGTAGCTTGAGATACAAGTTACCTAATCCTACCGAGTTATGGTTTACTAAAAAAATTAGGAAATATCTAAATATGTTAAGTTCATTATGTTTAGATAACTCGGTATAACTTATTAGTGATTGAGAGCTTAAGGTTTTGAGTGATTTTCCTTAAGAGATTAATAAGAGAGTTTTTTATTTGTGAGTTCTTTCAATTGTGTTCGTGAGACTTAATTTCTATAGGGTTAATGGATAACACAAACAAGCAGTGTTGGCGTCTATATAAACTATTACCATAAACTACAGTAGTCTCACATACCTTCATATATATATCTACGTGAGACTCAACTACAAAGAGATGTACCTGTCACAGAAGTATGCTACACTTGAAATCTCCTCAAAATCTAACAATTTGAACACCTCATGAAGTACAAACCTGAAAAAAAAAATTAATTAGTCTTTACTTACATGTAGTCTTATGCCTCATTTACATGTAGTCTTATGCCTCATTTACAACAGTCGCTGGTCGTTTTATTCCATCCAGCAAATCTACAACCAACCCATTGTCTTTTTTTTAAAAGACTTTTGTATACCGTGTAGCAAGAGGTCTGTTTTCAGTTTCTGGCCTCTCTGTCTTAAGACAGATTTTAGAAAGCCGAGGGTAGTAAAGTTTTTTGTTGCCATTCATATCCCATGTCTAAGGACACTTTTCATCCGTACTTCTTTTAACTGACCTGTCATAAAATTCGCGAAGAATTTTTGTTTTTTGTCACCCACTCAAATGGTTCTCGGTTTCCATTCTTAATCTTTCTCTAAGGTCTTTGAGAAAGACATAAAGGCAGTTGGGTCTTTGAACTGTGAGTCTTATATGTCTTTGACATAAGATTTTTGTAAGTCGAGGTTCTCGGTTCCCATTCATAGTCTTTCTCTAAGAACATTTTGTAAGCCGTTAGGTCTTTGAACTGTGACTTGTCTTATATATGTCTTTGTCTTAGGATTTTTGTAAGCCGTGGGGTAACCGTTTTCTCAAGCCGTGGGTCTTTAACTGACATTTCTTATATGTCTATGTCCATAGACTCCATTCCAAATAATCAAAACAGATTTTCTTAAGCCGTGGGTCTAACTGACGTGTCATATATGTCTTTGTCTAACGGCATATGTAAGCCGTGGATCTTTTGAACTGTGACATGTCTTGTATGTCTTTGTCTAAAGACTTATATCTAAGCCGTGGGTAGATTTGTTTTATAAATCTATAACCGACCCATTGTCTAATTTTTCTAAGCTGTGATTAGTTTTTTTACCATCCACCAAAACTTTTGATCCCTCTTTTTGTCTTACGACTTCTTTAAGCTGTTTGGTTGTTTCCTTTAAATGGTTCTCGGTTCCCATTCATATCCCATCCGTAATTCTTTTAACGGACCTGTCTTAAAGTCACAAAGACTTTGTCAGCCGTGGGTAAGTAGAGTTTTTTCCCAGTCAAATGGTTCTCGGTTCCCACATGTTATTGAGTTTTTGTAAGCTGGTGGGTCTTTTAACTAACCTGCCTTTATGTCTTTGTCTAAAGAGGTTTGTAAGCCGTGGGTGAAGTAAGGACTCTGTTTCTAATTTGTCTTCAAGACTTTTGTAACCGTTGGTCAAAAACAGAATTTCTCAATTGACATGTCGTATACTTTGTCCAAAGACATATAAGGATCTGTTTTTGATTTTAGTGTGCCTTGAGACATAACTTTTGTAAGCCTTTGTAAACTTTTGTAAGCCATGGGTAGTGAACTAGTAAAAGTATGTCTTATGTCTTAATACTTTTGCAAGCCGTGAGTAGTGAATCTGTTTTTAATTTGTAGTCTTTTGTCTTAAGACTTTTCTTTATCCTTGATCGTTAAACTGCCGGTCCATCCAAATCATCAAAAACAGAATTTTTCAAGCCGTTGGTAGTAAAGACTATTAAGCCATGGGACTTTTAACTGACATGTCTTATGTCTTTGTGTTAGTACTCTTTACTTTTTTCAAGTCTTTGTCTTGAGACTTTGTAAGCCGTGGGTAATAAAATATATGTCATATATTTTGAACTGTGGGTCTAACTGACATGTCATATATTTGTCTTTGTCTAACAGCATATGTAAGCCGTGGATCTTTTGAACTGTGACATGTCTTGTATGTCTTTGTCTAAAGACTTATATCTAAGCCGTGGGTAGATTAGTTTTGTAAATCTATAACCGACCCATTGTCTTATTTTTGTAAGCTGTGATTAGTTTTTTTACCATCCACCATGACTTTTGATTCCTCTTTTGTCTTACGACTTCTTTAAGCTGTTTGGTTGTAGAGTTTTTTTCCCCAGTCAAATGGTTCTCGGTTCCCATATGTTATTGAGTTTCTGTAAGCTGGTGGGTCTTTTAACGTCTGACTGTGACCTGACTTATGTCTTTTTTTGTAAGCCTTGGATCTTTTAACTAACCTGTCTTTTATGTCTTTGTCTAAAGAGGATTGTAAGCCGTGGGTAAAGTAAGGAATCTGTTTCGAATTTATCTTCAAGACTTTTGTAACCGTTGGTCAAAAACAGAATTTCTCAAGCCGTGTGGTTCTTTAATTGACTAGTCGTATACTTTGTCAAAAGACATGTAATGATCTGTTTTTGATTTTAGTGTCTTGAGACAAAACTTTTGTAAGCCTTTGTAAACTTTTGTAAGCCGTGGGTAGTGAACTAGTGATGTATGTCTTATGTCTTAATACTTTTGTAAGTCTTTGTCTCGAGAGTCGAGAGTTTGTAAGCCGTGGGTAGTGAATCTGAAACTGCCATCCAAATAATCAAAAACAGAATTTCTCAAGCCGTGGGTAGTAAAGACTATTGAGCCGTGGGACTTTTAACTGACATGTCTTATGTCTTTGTGTTAATACTCTTAATTTTTTTTAATTCTTTGTAAGCCGTAGTAAAGTTTTTTGTTGCCATCCCCCCCCCCCCCCCCCCCCCCCCCCCCATAACATCCTTCCTTAGCGATGCACTACCAAACATGGAGTCAATGTCTTACGTACTTCTTCAAATGGTTCTCGGTTCCCATTCATATCCCATGTCTAAGGACACTTTTCATCCGTACTTCTTTTAACTGACCTGTCATAAAAGTGACGAAGAATTTTTGTTTTTTGTCACCCACTCAAATGGTTCTCGGTTTCCATTCTTAATCTTTCTCTAAGGTCTTTGAGAAAGACATAAAGGCAGTTGATGTTGTGAATCTCGTGTACTAGGTAGAGGTTACTCGCCAAGAACTTAAGCTAGAGAGAGAGAGAGATAGTCGCCTAGGGTTTAGAGTCTAAGACTTTGTATTGCTTTCTCAAGCCGTGGGTAGAAGTCTCTTGTCGTTAGACTTTTAAGCTGTGGGTAATATAAGTTTCTTCTAGGGGCGGCAACATGACAGTGTTCCATCCAGCAAATCTATAACCGACCCATTGTCTTATTTTTTGTAAGCTGTGATTAGTTTTTTTACCATCCACCAACACTTTTGATCCCTCTTTTGTCTTACGACTTCTTTAAGCTGTTTGGTTGTTTCCTTTAAATGGTTCTCGGTTCCCATTCATATCCCATCCGTAATTCTTTTAACGGACCTGTCTTAAAGTCACAAAGACTTTGTCAGCCGTGGGTAAGTAGAGTTTTTTCTCAGTCAAATGGTTCTCTGTTCCCACATGTTATTGAGTTTTTGTAAGCTGGTGGGTCTTTTAACTAACCTGCCTTTATGTCTTTGTCTAAAGAGGTTTGTAAGCCGTGGGTGAAGTAAGGACTCTGTTTCTAATTTGTCTTCAAGACTTTTGTAACCCTTGGTCATAAACAGAATTTCTCAATTGACATGTCGTATACTTTGTCCAGAGACATAAGGATCTGTTTTTGATTTTAGTGTGTCTTGAGACAAAACTTTTGTAAGCCATGGGTAGTGAACTAGTGAATCTGTTTTTAATTTGTAGTCTTTTGTCTTAAGACTTTTCTTTATCCTTGATCGTTAAACTGCCAGTCCATCCAAATCATCAAAAACAGAATTTCTCAAGCCGTGGGTAGTAAAGACTATTAAGCCATGGGACTTTTAACTGACATGTCTTATGTCTTTGTGTTAATACTCTTACTTTTTTCAAGTCTTTGTCTTGAGACTTTGTAAGCCGTGGGTAGAAAAATAAGACTTGAAACTGTTACTCCATTCCATCCAAATAATCAAAACCAGATTTTCTTAAGCAGTGGGTCTTTTAACACATGTCTTTATATGTCTTCGTCTAAAGACTTGTAAGCCATGGGTCTTTTAACTAACATGTCTTTATATGTCTTTGTCACGAGACTTTTAAGCCGTGGGTATTTCAACTGGCATGCCTCATACATCTTTGTCTAAAGACATGTCTTATATGTCTTTTGTCTATTGACTTGTAAGCCAAGGGTACATGCCTTATACATCTTTGTCTAAAGACGTATGTAAGCTGTGGGTCATTTACCTTATATCTTTGTCTAAAGACATTATATGTAAGCCGTGGGTATCTGTTTTTGATTTCTCAAGTCTTTGTCTTAAAGACTTTCTTAAACCCTTGATCGTTATTACTCCATTCCATCCAAAAACAGATTTTCTCAAGCCGCGGGTCAGTAAAATAAGGATCTGCTTTTGATTACAGTCTTTTGTCTTAAAGACTTTTTTGAACCCTTGATCGTTATCCTCCATTCCATCAAAATAATCAAAAGCAGATTTTTCAAGCCGTGGGTAAGTATAATAAGGATCTGTTTTTGATATTAGTCTTTTGCCTTAAAGACTTTCTTAACCGTTAGTGGTTATATACTCCATCCCATCCAAATAATCATCAAAAACAGATATCTCAAGCCGTGGGTCATAAAGTCTCTTGTCTTAAAAGACTTTTAAGCCGTGGGTACATAAGTTCCTTTTAGGGGCAGCAAAGGGACAATGTTCCCAAAATAAGAATCTGACAGAACACTATTAGATTAGTGTCTGTCTAAGATCTTTTTGGGTTTGAAGTTCAAAAACAAAAACAAAAACAAAAGCAAAAGCAAAAGCAAAAGCAAAAGCAAAAACAAAAACAAAAACAAAAACAAAAACAAAAACAAAAACAAAAACAAAAACAAAAACAAAAACAAAAACAAAAACAAAAACAAAAACAAAAACAAAAACAAAAACAAAAACAATAGAAGATTGTCTAGCTGATAATCTCTTGGGTTTGACAAAACCATTAAGCAAAAGGTTTTGAAATCTTCTTGTTGTCAAATTCAAAAAACAAAACCAGTTTGCTCATGTCAAAATCCCAAGACAGCAGTGTTTAAATAATGAAAGAGTCTCAAAACTGCTGATGGGGAAACTGTACATAGAAAGAGAATTTACCTTAATGACAGGTTTCACAAGGAGTCACTGCAAAAACATTCTGCTATAAAACCCATGTATGCTGTATCGGCTCTTGCTTCAGCACTTGATGATGTTGCCTTTCAGCTCTTGCATCATAACCACAATTTATGAACCCTAGAATAAAACAACAAAGAATAAGAACCGATTAGACGCAGCTTAGAAACTAAAGCATAAACTTTACAATTGTTCAGACACTACTAACTAAACGACAGGACTTGTGAGATATAATACAGGAACAAGGATTTGAGAGGTTAATCAGCATTCGTACATTGAGGATAAAACATAAGGCTAATTAAAGAGTAAAACAGGTTTTTCTATCGATTCTTACAGAGTTTAGTAGCAAAAACCAAACAGGTTATATCCAATCTGTATGTATCAATCGAACTATAAAGGAACTAGACATAGACGACGAGCGAGAAACCCAAACCAATCGGGACGGAATCTAAAGAGAACGAAACCCTAAAACAAAAACTTGGAAACCCTAGAGCAAAATTTCGAACGAAGTTTAGAAATCCTCAACGAAATTAGTGATCTACAGAGATCGAAACCCTTACAATGTAAACGACTTGAGGCATCTCCTCTAGAGCCCCTAAATGTCAAAAGGCAATCTCTCATAGACACCCATATAAATATAAAGATAAATATTTATTTTAAAAATCAGAAATGGCTGAAATGACATAAAAACTGTGGAATAGTTGAAGTATTTACAAGTTTTACCAGGGTATAACCTACCCGTCCCGACCCGACCCGGAGTTATGGGCAATCCAATTAAACCGAATCATCTAACCGTTTAACCAGTCGGTTTTTAATAAGTCACTCAATTTAGTTACTCTCAGTTACTTGATTTTCTCATTTCGTTCGTTTCTATTATTCTGAGTCAACTTCTCAATCCAAACAAACCCTAATTTCGTTCCTCCCCTAAATCAACCGTGATAGCGAAAGGAGGAGAAGAATTCGGAGGATTCAATCGAGTGCGATGGTGGTCGAAACGAGAAGAGGAGGTAAGAGGAAGGATAATCCAACGAAGGAAGAGTCTCGGAAAGTGAAGTTTGCAAAGACGACGGCGGAGGGCTCCGATAATATCGAGAAGACAACGACAGAGAATGTTGACTCGACGACAAAGATAACAGAGACTGTTGAATCAACGGTACAGACGAGGGAGACGAGTAAGGATTCGACGGAAAATGATAATGAGAATGAAGTTTCTGAAGAAGGAAATGGAGGTGGAGAAGAAAATGATGATGAGAATGAAGTTTCTGAAGAAGGAAATGGAAGTGGAGAAGAAAATGATGATGAGAATGAAGGTTCTGAAGAAGGAAATAGAGACGGAGAAGGAAAGGATGATGAGAATGAAGATTCTAAAGATGAAGGTTCTGAAGAAGAAAAGGATGATGATAATGAAGGTTTTGAAGAAGAAAATGAAGAAAGAGAAGAGTTAGCAAATGGAGATAGAGCAGCAAACGAGAATGAGAATCCACCAGAACCCGAGGTAAGAAATTATCACTTAGGTATAGTAGGGGAAGTTGGATATAACTTGGATACAACTTGGATAACTTGTAGCAAAATTGGTTATAACTTGAAGCAAAATTAGATATAAGTTTAGTATAACTTGGATATAACTTCGATATAACTAATTTAAAACTTTGGTATAACTAATTTAAAACTTTGGTATAACTTGCAGGGTTTGAATGGAAATGTGGGACTCGATATAATCAAACCAACGAGGATGTTCTTCAAGTCCAGTGAATACAACAAAAAAATAAAGCTTGGCACAAGGTGTATGATAGCTAGCACGATTAAGACGCTAAAAAATCTGAAACCCAAGTTGTCTAACGCGGAGTGGAGCTGGTTCACGGAGCATCCCCAATTCAAACACATTTTCCACATGAAGAGTGAGAAAAACCATAGGGTTCAGGGAATGTGGATGTTGTTGCTGCGTACTGCAGATATCGAGAGGGTGAGAGAGAGGTGGTTTATTGTGAATGGGGTTTCCATCCGTTACGGGCTAAGGGAACATGGTTTGATATCTGGGCTATTCTGCCACAACTATCCTCTCGGCTACAAAGAGCTTGGTGGGACGAGGTTCGTTGATCGTCATTTCAAAGAAGGAGAATCTAGAAGGTTAGAGGATGTTAAGAATAAGCTGGTGAACATGGGACCCCACAAAGACAGGCTGAAGATGGCGGTTCTATTCTTCTTAGCTTCTGTTGTTTGTGCGCAAACCAAGGTTGGACACAGTGCTAATGATGTGTTGGAGGTGTTCCAGAGAGCAGTGGACGATCTTGACTACTGCAAGTCCTTTCCGTGGGGGAGATTTTCATATGATTACATGCTGAAGGAGATCTCTCACACAATGGAGCATTTTGGAGGGGTGGTGAAAGAGAAAACATTATGGCCGCTTCCAGGATTTTGTGTTCCACTAGAGGTATGCAAAATCCCATTAAACTAGTCAGTCGCTATTGTTGTCTAACTGATGCAAAATGTTTTGTGGGTAACAGCTTCTTGCATACGAGGCAATTCCTAAGCTAGGAGTTGCGTTCAGAGAGCCTGTTGATGGAGTTTTGCCCGACTGTCCGAGGATGTGCAAGACCTCATTCAAAGGAAATGGATCGACAGGGGTGTCACTTGCTATGATAAACAAGGAATTGGGTAACACAACTGTAAGTCTTCCTGTTAAACTGTGGTAGAACTATGGTAGAACTGTGAAATTTGGTAGAACTATGGTAGATCTATAGTAGAACTGTAAAAGTATGGTAGAAATATGGTAGAACTATGGGCGAAGCTTAAAATTAATTATGTTTGTGGCAGGTTATTGACAGCATCATCCCCACCAAAACTGCACAAGAAGAAAGATTGTTGAATGAGATTTTGGAAGATGAAGACGACGTTGATGTACCCGATTTAGTTGTGGAGAGTTGGGATAAGTGTTTGGATGCAGGTGAAAAGATATTTTTCAAAGACATGTTTGAGGAAGATGTAGCTGGGCGTGCAGAACAGCCAAAACCGATTGAAGATGCAGCAGGAGATGGAGTACAGATAGGTGAGCAGTCAGTTCAAGTGGGAGATGTTATGAAGTTGGTGAAAAGAACAATGAAACTGTTGAGGACAGTTGACAAGAAGGTTGACCAGTTGAATGGAAGATTGGAGCCGCTAGAAGAGTTTGTCAAGGAAGCACAAGGCAAAGCAGTAGAGGTAGATGAAGCAGAATCACAAGGGAAAGGTAAAAAGCAGAAATGCAAGAAGTCTTTAGGGAAAGGAAAAAAACAGAAAAGCTAAGTGAAGTCGAGTGAAGAACCTATGGTTTTATGTTTAATGTTTTTATTTTGTAGACAAACAAAGTCTTTGGATGTTTATCTAGTTTGTGATGTGGATTTAGAACTTTAACTATGTTATGACTATGTTGTTATGCCTATTTTGTTAGGTTCTTATTGCTGAACATGAGATCTTCGACAGATTACAAACTTTAAAATGAACATAAGATAAGATTCAAGACTATCTAGAATTATAACATAAGTCTTGGACAAAGTACAAACTTTAAAATGAACATGAGATAAGATTCAAGATTAGCTTGAATTATAACATAAGTTTTGAAATGAAAAGAGACACTTATACAAGTCTTAACAAACAAAGACTTGTATTAACCGAAATTGAGAAATACATAGTTTTTTAGCACATCCATGAACTCAATACTTAGCAATCTCTTGGACGGGAGGTGGAGGTAATAAGCCTCTTAAGCTTAGCAATCTCTTCAGCCATATCATTGACCTCCATCCATAGGCGCCTCATTTCCTCCTCAACACCAAAAGTCCATGGCTGACGAAAGTGCATCCCATCGTCCTGCACAGTTTCACCCAGAGTATAACACAGTTTCACACAGTATGACTAAACACAGTTTCACCCAGTATGACTAAACACAGTTTCACCCAGAGTATAACACAGTTTCACCCAGAGTATAACACAGTTTCACCCAGTATGACTGACACAATTTCTACAAAGAAGGAAATTACCTCATAATTCTTGCAGGTGAAGTACCTACTTCCAGGCAAGGTATCGAAATCGTGGCGATACTTCGGATTTGGAGACACATCCGTCTTGATTTCACCACCACATGGGCAACGGGTAGGAATTCCATATTGAGCATCGCAAATGTAACCTAACCTGTCGTAGTGTTTCTTCACCTTCTTCATCTCCTTCTCCTCTTCGTACGGATGAGTCATGGTCAGTAAAGCGGAAGGGAAAGAGTAAAATCGTGGATGTAGAGATAATATGAGGATAAAGAAAGAGGAAAGATAATGGATTATGAGATGTGTGTGTGGGAGTGGGAGGACGAGATGAGAGAAAAGAGTAGAGAGAGAGAGAGAGAGAGAGTGCTTGGCTTGGAAGTGACAAAAGTGAGTAGACAGAGCAAAGTTGACGAGACAAGAGGGAGGGAGAGTCACGAGAAATGGAATCTACTTTGACCAAAATAATTGAAAATTTTGGAATATTTTGTCTTTGGCGCGAAAATAAAAATTATTTTCCCCCCAAACAAATTTGCTCATAGTTTTACTAAAGTTTCAGGTGTTACCAAATTTGTTCATAGTTATATTTTTCGTGATTTCAACATTTTTTAGTTTTACTTATAATTTAAATTTGTGAATAAAGTTTTACTTTTCATTTTTCCACATTACCATGGAAGCATAACTTAGAAGTGCAATAATATTGTTAAAATCACGAGAATTATAGAGTATTACTTTGTAAGCTGCTCTTTATTAAGAAAGTGATCTTGGAAAGACTATATAATGCATAAGATAAAATGTGATTTCAATGAATCATGGTAGTTAATATTTGTTATTTTGAGAGGAGTATTGTCGATGAATGTGATGTTGATGAATTAGTCAAGTGATTGTGGTTGGATTAGAGCGGATTATGTCATGGTAATATCTCTTAACTTAGTAACACCTTTATTAACTTAGTAACACCTTGTTTTACTAGTTTTCTGTGGTTTTCCAATACATAGTTGAGACAATACATAGTTGAGAGTTTCCAAACAGAGAAACATAAGTAAACACAGAGAATACATAAGTAAACACAGAGAATACATAAGCAAAAGCAACTCTAGTTTGGTTCACTTGGATTATTAGTACGCATTCCAAACAACAGCCAACTAAACCCGAAATTTGTCCTCCGACGCCTTACATTTTGTGTCCTTTTACGCCGTTCTCCAACTGATGGATTCCTATTAACCTTTTTCCTTCCCTTCCTCGTTACCTTTTCTGGAGGTATGATCTGGAGCTTTTTGATGTGATCTGGTACATTCCATTCAGACTTGTCCGGCACAGAATAAATGGTCCTGTAATAAGCCATTGCCCAAAGTTCTGTCCAGTAATACTGTGAGCTCAACTGATGATACTCTATGTGGACCTCACGTCGACGACCATGAGCAGCAGGTACCTCAAGGAAATATAAGTAAGCAGCAAGTCCGTGAAGACAAGGATACTTTTCATAATCGTATACCTTGCAGCTACATGTCTTCGCTATCAAGTTCACCAAATAAACCTTCCCATCGTCAATGTCAGTTACCTCGTACTCAAGATCATAACTATTCAGCTCACGAACTGGCGTTTTCTCAGCTTTGCCCCATATGTTGTGCAAATGGTTCTCAACCAGAGGAACCAGTTTGGTATCAATCGATCCAGACACGGCGTCCTTCCGATGTTCATTAAACCAGTCAGAAATCTTTTTGATTATTGTATCCAACATTGGTATCAAGGCATACCTCCTTGCGTCCCTAAACGCGCTATTCATTGACTCCACACTGTTGCTAGTGTCCAAGTTGTATCTACAACCTGGAAAATAGACCCTAGCCCATGTTTCTTTGTTAGTGTTCTCCTCCACATATTTGAAGGCTGAAGGATATCTCACTTTAAAAGATGCATAAGCAGCCTCGAACTCATGCACTGTGTAATACCTAGCCAACTCCATAAATCTCCATGCCACTACGGCTTTGCTGGTGTTACAAGCATGATTTCTCACATTCTGAGCTAGATGCCATATACAATGGCCATGGTGAGATTGTGGATACACATTTGCTACAGCAGTGATGAGGCTCTGATTCCTATCACTCATAAATACTATTTCAGAAGAGTCCGGTATAACAGTTTTGAGCATCTCGAAAAACCAAGTCCAACTAGCATTATTCTCACCGTCGAGTACCCCAATCGCGAGGGGATAATGGTGACGATTAGGATCTTGAGCTTTAGCAAATACTAGTACACCGCCATATCCGTTCTTCAAAAACGTAGCATCCACAAGAATCACTTTCCTCATGACCTTAAACCCTTCAATGCAAGCTCCTAAAGCTATGAAAAGGTACTTGAACTTACCTGCCTCATCCAACTCCACCCTTGTTGTTGTTCCGAAATTAACCTGCTCTAACATGTACAAGTAGCTATACAACATCTTGTAGCTGTCTTCTGAATTACCACGCAACTCACGCATAGCTAGATTTTTCCCTCTCAAGGCTGTGGAGTAAGATACTGAAACACCCAGTTTTAACTTTATTAAATCCATAATATCTCTTGGAAGAGGAGTCCTCAGTTTTCCAGGATATTCCTCATTCAAAAAAGTTGCAACTAATTCTGCAGAGCCTTTCCTCTTGATGTTGCAGCTATTACTTTGACTAGTCCGAGAGCATGTATGCACACCCCCGTACCTCCTAATAGAAAAAAATTCCGTCTCTGGAATCCTCGCAGCTCGTAATCCCCATTTACAGCTTTCATCACAACATTCTAACACCAACCGTTTACGATCAGATTTTTTAATAACATAACGAAAGCTTTCACGAAATGCAGCTCTATCCACCAACTCTTGAAGTGATCTCTTGTTTGGAAATTCCTGCAGCTTAAACAGACCCAAACCGTCTCCCCATTCTTCTATAACTTGACTACATTTTAGTAAAGGTGGCTGCTCAATATACGTAACTCTCATATTGGTTTCTATATTAGCACTGCTATCCATCTCAGCTGCAGTCTCCGTCTCAGCTGCAGTCTCCGTCTCAGCAATGTTGTATGTATCCATAAAATCATCATGTGTTGTATCGTCACCATTCTCTGCTTCTATCACCTTCTTCTGTTGATTTGCTTGCCCCTTTTCAACGTACAAAGTTATGGCGTTAGGTCCGACTACATCATCATTTCCCTGCAACACTTCGTCATTCATACCAAACGAACTTCCTCCCACTCTCGACAGCTTATCTAACTGATCCAAGTTACTGCCTCTACTCGTCTCCTTCACTAACAAAAGACTTCTACGGTTGTCTTTATCAATGGAAAAAAGGTAACCGAACAAATCATCATCATCACAAATTGTGCACTCTTCTGATTCTTCACATCCAAACACCATCGGCTTGTACTTCAACGCCAGTTTTACATTCCTTTCATCTAACCTCAGCTTTTTATACAACCTTTCTTCTACCATTGCCAAAGTTATAGCCTCCACTGTTGTCTTGATGGTTATACAATAGATGCGATCTCTGAATTTGAAATGTAAGCACATGTGTTTCGACATTGCATCCTGCAAAAACAACAAAATAGAGTTATAGTTATACCAGTTGCTCTTTGTTCTACATAGTTTTAATCAGTTATACTAGTTTTACCTATTTCTATTTCAACTATTGAAATTGAGGTTTCGTGTACTATAAACTCAATATCTCAATCGAGGCATTGTTTCACATGAGGTAATTGCTCCACATACCAAATCTCATCTAAAAATAATCATATATATATATATATATATATATATCCAATTACAAAAACCCAATCGAGGGAGAGGAGAGGAGAAGAGAAGAGAACCTGCATTCTGGCCTAACTCTAAGCCTTAACGGTGGAAATGTTTTCGTCCGGCTGCGTCCTCCTGGAGAATCTACCAACGTCTTCGAAGCTCAAGCTAAGAGGATCCGATAAATGGGGAGAGGACGACGTCGACGAGAGGAGAGGAGAAGTTCACTCAGCTGGGCTCGAGCAAAGAGGAGAGGAGATCTTTGATCCGATAAATGGGGAGAGGACGACGTCGAGAGTCCTCCGACGTCAACGAGAGGAGAGCAAGTTGACTGAGGCTGAGCTGGGGGCTCGAGCAAAGAGAAGAGGAGAGGGGATCTTTTGATTTTTTTTTTTCATTTAATTTTAGTAATTGTTTCACTCAATTCGATTTCAAAACCGAAACCGAAACCCACCTCAACCCAAACCCGAAACGAAACCAGCTGCTCGATTTTGTAATTTTTTTTTTCAGCCACGAAGAGCGTTTTGGTCTTTTCATCATTCATTAACTCCAGAGGGGCATAGGGGATTGAGGGAGCCCATAAGGGATTTTGCCTTTCACACTTAAGGGCAATGGAGCAATTGCCTCAAACGACTTTTCCGTTTTCTGGAAAGTTCGATCGGAAGAGACGATTGGTTGGGGTTCTTCAAAGTTTTATTTTTTTATTTGGGAGAAAATGTTCTTTCTTTTCGTGTTTTTTTCTTTTTTTTCTTTTTTTTTGTAACTATTATTGATGATTGTTGCGTTTTATAACACGCGTTTTCCTAACGGTTCTATTTAAATTTGAGTTATTTATTATGAAATCAAACCGGTTCTTTTATTTTTCCAATCCAAACTGATTTTTTTCACCTAAACTAAATCAGTTCTTTTTCTTCAATGTCTCTACAATTTGCTAATGGAGAATTGAATTGCATATACATAATAATACCAAAAATTAAGTTTATAACCATAACAACTTTTTGACTAGGATATTCTTTGTATAATATGTATAAAAATAAAAAATACATTTTATTCATTTCATTCTCACTTTTACTTCCATCGTTCATCTCGTTCTTCGAAAACTATTTCTTTTTTTTCCAAAAATTTATATTAATATTTTTTCTCTTTCTTTTATCTTATGATCATTTACAAGTTTTATGAAATTCTTGGGAATAAGAATCTGTATATCTTAAAACACCCTTGATACCGGATCTATCCCAAGACTAAAGATAAAAACCTAAATTTGGTCTTGAATTCTTCAAAGACTTCTTTTTTTTATTTGGGAAATCTTTTTCTTTCTTTCATGTATTAAGAGCTTGACTAATGTAACCGCACCGATTGTGGTTGTGGTTACGGACATTTGCGGATATTGATGGTTACGACTTTAAGCATTATTAAGATATTTGGATGACTTATACAACGGTTAAAAGTTATTGCATTTGCGGAATATTTATGACTGGTTAACTACCAATTGCAGCCTAGGTTGCACGGAAGCTTCGTCGGACGTCCGCTTCCCGCTTCAGAACCGGAATCGAAATCTTGTGAAAACTTACGAAATCTTGCTTCCAAAACACTTCTAAAATATCATATTTAAAAAACGATGGAAGCTTACAATTCTGTTTTGGAATCAAACTTCCGTTTAAAAAACACAATATCATAAATAAATAAAAATAGAAAATTATGTTTATGTTTTTATATAAAATCTAAAATTTAAAAGTATTAACATAGAGATAGAGAGAATAAAAATATCAAATATTAAAACTAATATTATAAATTATTTTTAGGGCTTTTTGAAAAAATGACTCAAAACTTAAAGTCAAACACAAAACTAACCCATGATTTTTTTGAAATTGTCATTTTGCCATATTTACCCCAAAAGTTCTGATTTCATGAAAATGCTATTACTTTTTTTAATGAATATTTTACTCTATCATCCTCATCTTCATCAAGTATTTACAATAATGTCATTGCGATTAATACACCAACCACCAAGAACAATCAATTTGAAGCTATTAATGCACCTAAAAATCAATTTTCAATCCTCTTATCTCATTTTATGCTCAAAAACTAAATATTTTTCACCTTTTCTCTATATTCATCTTAAAAATTCAATATTTTGATTCAAGCTTACGATTCTTGGTGGATCGCTTTCTTTTGAGCTTATGTGTGCTTGGAGAAGAGTTCTCTGTGTAAGGAAGTTATATCACTAATTTAAGGTATGAAATCATTTTTTTCCAGATTTGTTCGCCTAGAAGACTTTCGTGTAAGTCTTCTGAACATAGAAGACTTATACGAAAGTCGTCTGGTCAATGCAGAGGTTAGTTTTGCAATTGAATTTTATATGTGTTTTTAGAGAATACTTATCTAGAAGTCTTTCAATTTTCTTGGTTAATAAAAAAAATCTTGAAAATACCATAGAAGACCTCCCGGTAAGTCGTCTAGGATAAATAGGTTAGTTTTGCATTTAACCTAATTGTGTCAGAAATTTGTCTTTTCTTGTAAGTCGTCTGGCTGAAAAACAAATATTAAATATTTAATATTTACTAGACGACTTATATATAAGTCCTCTCAGGTTACTTTTGCATTTGAAAAAATAAAACTTAAATATTTAATTTTAGTCAGACGTCCTACATGTATGTCTTCCTGTAGACGACCTACGTGGAAGTCTTGCAGAGATTGTTTCTGATATTCTTGTCAATCCTTGGATATCACAGAAGAAGTCCATGTAAGTCGTCTGACGGACGACTTACATGTAGGTCATGTAGTTAAAATTAAATATTTAAGTTTTATTTTCTAATTGCAAAAGTAACCTGAGACGACTTACATAAAAGTCATCTAGTTAACATTAAATATTTAAGTTTTTTTTCATCCAGACGTCCATGTAAGTCGTTTGGAAAAAGTCAAATTTCTGACACAATTTGGTCAATTGTAAAACTAACATGTTTATCCTAGAAGACTTACCATGAGGTTTTATCTGGTATTTTCGAGATTTTTTTGAAAACAAAAGTAAGGCAATAATTAAAAAGGAAGACTTCCAAAGAAGTCTCCTGTAAAGTAGACCTCTCTGGAAGTCTTCCTTTGTAAATTTTCGATTGCAAAAATGACATTTTAGCGACTTCCATGTAAGTCTTCTTGACAACTTCCTTGGAAGTCGTCTGGAAGACTTTAAAACTATAAACACTTTTTAACATCTTCTTGTTAATTCATGTATATTAATCATTATTTGTGCTACTGAAAGAAATTTTGTAACTTAATTGGGGATATTTATGAGGTTACTAACATTCATGTTTATTAAAGTCTTCTCCGTTGAAGTTGATGTTCTATGTTTACTAATGTGTTTAATTTGAAATTTTCAGATGATGCGTCAGTTACCTATGGTTTATAGAGAATGGTTGTTGAAAGATGATTCTTGGAAGTTTGTGGTTGATAATTTCAAAGGAACGAGAATGTTCTTTTTGAGTGAAGGTTCGACATATGCTGAACTTGTTGAAATGACTCAAGAATATTATAACCTGGACATGAAAATAAAGGTTGTGGAGTTAACTTACTCATTACCAGAAGCAATGATGCAACAGATGGCTCCGATGACCCCTCATATTCATGTTACAAATGATGGAAAAGTTTAGAACTTGCTCGAGATAACTAAAACGCATAAAGTACGTCTTTGTGTATCAAGCCTTAGAATGATGAGAACGGTTTCAGATGAAGGGGAAGAAGATGATGAAGATGATGAAGGGGAAGAAGATGAAGATGATGATAATTTGGCTAAAGATGAAAATGATGATGGGGAGGAGGTTGCTGATATCCCTGATGTTGCTGAAGTGGTCGATGATGGTGAGGATTACATTGAGTATGGGAAAGTTAAAGATCAGGATGAGGAAGAAGAAGATGATATGTGTTTTGAAGATTTCAAAGGGGCATATGGTAGTTAAGAAGGAAGCTCAAATGCTAACAATATCTATGCCAACCAGAGTTTTGTTAGTAAGGATGCACTGGTTTTAGAGTTGCGGTTGACAACAGGGAAGCTTAAATTCTCCTTCAGAATATACAAGTCAACAAAAAATGTACTTGTGGCAAAATATTGTGTTAATGGTTGTGGATGGAAGATCAGAGCGAGTGTGAAACATGGGACAAAAACGTCTTGGGTCACCAAGTATGTCAAAACTCATACATGTTCTATGAAAGATCGACTGGCTCAGCGGAAGCATTGAACTCCGAAGTATGTTGGTAGGATTTCCATAAATCGAGTTGGAATCATTGATGGATTAAATCCGCATCATATCAAAGATACAATAAAGAACATGTTTGGCATGAAACTTGATAACACCACTTCATATAGAGCATTGTTATATGCGCAAGAATTGGTGAGAGGATCAGCAGAAGACGGGTATGAGCGACTGCCTCATGTTTGGATGAAATCTCGTTAGCAAATCCGGGTTTTATCACTGGTATAGAACTTGATTCTCAGAACAAATTTAAGTATCTATTTCTCTCTTTTGGAGCTTCTATTCAAGGTTTTCGGTATAAGAGAAGGGTAATCGTGGTGGATAAGACTCACCTAAGTGGGAAGTATGGAGGTGTTATGTTAGTTGCAGCTGCACAAGATTGAAATTTTCAGATATTTCCATTGGTTTTTGGAATCGTAGATGCTGAAAATGAAGATTTTTGGGAATGGTTTTTTTACAAATTTGGGGAGTTGTATATATGATCAGTATTCTCTGGTGATAGTCTTAGACCGGCACACGAGCATTAAAAATGCGTGTGATAAGGTATTTCCTTTGGTAACCCGAGGAATATGTTATTATCACCTACAACAGAACATTGTCCAAAAGTATAAAGGCAAACATCTCTTGTACTTGGTATAAGGTGTTGCCTATGCTCACACAGTTTATGATTTTAACCCGGTACATGGATGAGATACGGAGTGCAAATCAGGAACTTGCAATGTATTTGGAGGATGCTGACGTAACCCTATGGTCAAGGGTTCATTGTCAAGGAGACAGGTACAACTTAAAAACGAGCAACATTGCTGAATCTATTAATCTCGCACTGAAGCGAGAAAGAGGATTTTCTATTCAGTTCATGTTGGAGTTCATAAGGTAGAATCTAGGAATGTGGTATTGGAATAGAAGAGAAGATGCTTTGAGTCTCACAACTCATCATAGTCGGGAGTTGAATATTTACTTGCTGTTCGTTCGAAGATAGCGGATACCATGTATGTCCAACCAATTGATGGATGACGATTCTTTGTAAAAGGTGGAAAAAGGGACTGTGTTGTTGATTTGGAACATAGAAAGTGTGATTGTGGTGTCTATGCAATCGAGAAAATACCTTGCTCTAATGCTATAGAAGCTACAACATATGTTGGTTTGCATGTCTCCACACTTGTGTGCCCGCTCTACTCAAAGGATCATTTGTATGCATGATACTCACAGAATATATATCCTTGTGTTGGACAACAAGTTGAGGCACATGCATGCCTTCCTCCAGAAGTAAAGCGTGGTCCGGGGAGACAGAACTTCGTGACAGTCGTCTGTGAGGCGTACGACCTTCGTGACAGTGTTTGTGAGGCATGAACTTATCTCTTTAAAGACATTTGTTTTATGAAATTTTTGTGTCATGAACTTATCTCTATTAAGACATTTGTTTTATGAACTTTCTGTGTTATGATGTTGTTATAACTTGGGAAATTGCAATTTAAATATTTTTCACTACACAAAAGATAATGTTCCAAAGTAGTTTATCCGACAAGCTAGTGTTAGTGCACTAGCAAACTAGTTTTCTACGAAAGACTAGTTTGGTAGGAGGATAGGTTACAAAAAAGTTCATCCTATCATGACCTTGTTACCCTAAATCAGCTTACAAAAACATACAAAATCATCAAGTACAAATTACACCTCATACATAATTACTGCTCATAAGTTGCCAAGTTTTCATCATTGTCTTTCTTCTCTTTCTCATGGGAGCCAAGGGTCTCTTGAAATATACCCCAAGCCATCTTCTCCCTTATAGCGCTGACGATGTTATCACAAAAGAGCAGAGGATATGACATGCCAAGAACATGACATTCGATGTAATTCAGAGTGTACACGCCACAATCACCAGCTTGATACTGAGGTACTTCAGCTGTCACTCTCTCGTATGTGAATTACTCCAGTGTTTATTTGACACGTTCTTCATCAGAGGAAGCGCATTCAACAAGCAAATAAAGGATCATTGTGACAAAGGGCTCCATTACCTCAATGAGTTTTGCAGTTGAAATATGTTTGATAATGTTGTCCCAGATGACTATGTGCTTCTTAGTGATCGATATCCATATATCAATCCAATGATTGTTCTTATAGTTCACTGGTGCATATAAATCATCCACCTCTAGTCCCCAAACCTTCTTAATTGGTAAAATGTTGGTACTAGGCTGCATAAATATCCCACGCCCCGCCAGGTAGCCTTCTTCCTAAACCATTGTGATCGGGCTGGGAGCTCTTAAACTCCCTGTACTTTTCCGTCCATGCACATACGCACGAAAGCATGATCAAGAAAGCACATTATCTCGCTCCTAAAATTTTGTGGATTCTTCTAGTACCGAAGCCTCATCAAATTCATAAAAGCATCCATATGCTGCATATAAAACAATACAAGTCAGACAAATTTAATAGTTCTAGAAGACTTACCAGAAACATACCAGTGAGTCTTATGAGAAGTCTTCACTAGAAGACTTCACGGACGACTTATATGAAAGACTTCTGAGAAGTCTTCACTAGAAATCTTCATAGACGACTTATATGAAATTCGTTTGTGAAGTCTTCTAGAGAAGAATTACCTGACGACTTACTAGTAAGTCACGACTTACTAGTAAGTCTTCTGAGAATCAAAGTGAATTAGTGTATAGAAATTTACCGAGTCCATGAGCCATAATAAGGGGGCTCGGAGGGTGTAATACCACAAACTTGGACAACCATCTGGTTTTCTATGAGCAGGTGTTCTATAATACGGATCAAGTTTCATCCAGTCAACGAGCACCATCGTCTTCTTCTTGTTAACAGGTGCAAAAGGATCATAGCCACGACCAACCTTAGTGTTTGGAATGATCGTTTTGGCTGTGTTGTTTCCCTGAAAAGGAGATTGCTGTGAGGCAGCAAGTATCCTTTCTCGATCACTATTTTCCCAGGCAACAGCCATAGCAGCATCCTTATTTGTCTACCTTCTAGTTTCCCCTTGTTGTAAATCTGAAATCGTAGGTTCTAGTTTTTCCAATAGAATAACGTTGGGGTCAACACTCGGTTCAGGAGCTTTCTCCTCTGTCACTTTTGCTATCAGAATACTCATCTCTTTTGAGGAACTCGGTTCTGTGGACCCACTAGGTTCTTGGGTGTCATTATGTCATGCTTTCACCCCATTCACACCTTCACTCTGCAATTTCGATGTACAAGAGGAATTCATACACAAGCAAAGATCCAAGCACAAATGGTCAAATAAAACCAAATATCCAAGTAATACATGAAACAAAATCCATACACAAGCAAAGATCCAAGCACACACAAGAAATAAAGCACGCATGTTATGACATACAAGTTTCAGTTCTGTTTCCTAGTGACTCTATTCTCTGTGACTTTGGTAGAGGTACTAACCCTGGTTCATCCATACGTTTATGCAGACATGAAGTAGTGATTTGAAGATCATTAGATGCAGTCCCTTTTATGGTGATTCCCACCTTCTTCTCCACAGATTCCATCCTATTCCCGAGAAGCTTGATCTCCCTAAGGCACATACCAAAACCATCCTCATGGAATCATCTAGTTCCTTGAAGCCTTGTTTAATCTGTTCATTGGTCACCCCACCAACAGCCGTAGAAGCCTTTGAACGATCTTTAGGAGCCTCTTTACAAGCCTCTGCATGACCTCAAAAAAGCATCTTTACGAGCTTTCTTCCAAGGTCTTCCACTCTCTTCCTTCACAACAATCTCTGTCTTTGCTGCACTCTCTTCGTTCTTCAAATAAACAACATGCGTCATTGGATTGACCCACATGATAATACCGACAACTTTCCAGCAATCCATGGTCCACTTCCATTTAGGTTTCACATTAAACATGAGTTTAATTATGTTCTCCGCGGCCGTATCCTCTACATCAAAGTCCCATTGTGGAAACATTTCACTGAAATCCTTCTCAACAAAGTTGATCACGCTAGTCTGCGGTAAATAAAAGATATCAACTTAGATATTTGACGGATTGACAAATATGGAAGTAAATAATTCTAGACGACTTAAAGTTAAGTCTTCCAGACGACTTGAAGTTAATTCTTCCAGACGACTTAAAGCTAAGTCTTTTAAGAAGTCTTTTCTAGAAGACTTCTCAGAAGACTTACAGTTAAGTCGTCTCAGAAGTCTTCCAGAAAAGACTACTCAGAAGACTTATCGTTAAGTCTTCTGGAAGACTATAAATCTTTTACGAAGTCTTAGGGAGTGACGTTTAAATACCTGTCTGCTGATGGCCTCTTTAAAATATATGTGTCCTTTGCCACCCTTGTAAGCCAGCAGCGGTGGAGACGATCTATTTGGTATGAGATTCCCATAATTGGCAGCCATTTCTGGCAGAGCATAGTAGACCCACACCTGGATAACTTATACAAACCTATCAACAGTGTAAGTCTTTGTCAAATCTTTTCCCCTCAGAGAGTCCATCAGCACCTTGATTGCCACTCTCACCCATGGATAATTTTCAAATTCTTCCAAGTCCATCACTAGCCTTGCAAGACTAGACCTTTTAGTTGGTGATTACTTTCTCCCGTCAATGAATCCAGTGAATATGGAAAGGTATCCGAGCCGCATACGATCATCTGAACTCCAGTCTTGGCATCTATGACATGCTACTTTGATATGCCCAGAAGTTAGACCAGCATCGACATCATCTCCTAGAAAGAAGCCATCACCTTCGTCACCTCACACCTCGGATTTTCCAGGTCCTCGATGTTATCGCAGTTCAAACCAGTCAGGTGTTCAAACTCTATCAGCGAAAACCTCACTGGCTCTCGACCAACGAGACTCCAAAGCTAATACTTCTTCTTAATGTCAAGCTGGAAACTGAGGATAAAATGTACCAGCCTTGATGCCCATCCAAATTCAGCTTCTTGAATTTTATGAAAACTCCCAACTTTGAGTCCTTCAGCTCCTCATATTCGTCATCATGTAGAGCTTCCCTAACAACAGTAAGCAATTTCAAATCATCTGTATGATAGGAAATGCTTTTGATGGGAACGGGCTCTTCCGCTATTGTATATATCCTCTGCGGTAGTTCTGGTAAATCCATTTTCCGGTCTGCAAAACAATCAAAACCAACACCTCAAACACATACCAAACGTAATATTCAAAATTCATATATTGGAAGACTTGCATGTAAGTTTTAGTGAGATGACTTCTCAGAAGACTTCCAAGAAGTTTTCCAGAGTGTAAGACTTCTTAGAAGACTTTGAAGTCTTCCCGGAAGTCTTCTACGAACTCTTACACTCTGGCAGACTTTCGGGAAGTCTTCTACAAAGTCTTACACTCTGGAAGACTTCCCAGAAGTCTTCTACGAAGTCTTCCACTACCAGGAAGTCTTCTGAGCAATCTTTAACTAGAATGAGAGGACGCAAAGCCCGGAAAATCTAAATAAATAAAAAAATTGATGACTTACAGTCGGTGAAGTTATGGTTGTCAACAATACCAGCGGTTACAGATCTGCAAAAATCAAGACTACAACTTTTAGGATTTAACAGCCGCTAAATGCCTTAAGTCATGAAATTGAACTCGACAGCAGAGAGGAAGAACTTACCGGCGGCAGAGTTCAACAAAACGCACGCGGTTTCAAATCTGAAAAAAATGCAGATGGTTAGTTTGTTATGTATGAAGGAGAAACGAGATTCGTCATGAAGGAAAAACGAGATTCGTCGTAAAATTCGAGATTATCGGCGGTGAGAACGACGGAAAAGGAAGATTCAATGGAAAAAGAAGATTCGCCTTCGAAATTGCCTCAGAGAGAAACGGCACTAGGGTTTCGTGCTTTTCTACATACAGTGAAAAAATAATATTTATATGTCCGGTAAATTATCAAGTTAAGCTTAATGTACAATGGTAAAATGAAAGGTTTGGTCCGGTATGGACGATTTACGTGGAAGTCGTCTGAGGTAAAAACCACAAGAAGACTTCCTAGAAGTCTTTCACCCCGTAAATACTATTCATCAAACAACTTCATGGAAGTTGTCTGAGGTAAAAACCACAAGAAGACTTCATGGAAGTCTTCCACCCCGTAAATATTATTCGTCAGACGCCTTCCAGGTAAGTCGCTTACACCCTAAATAAACCCTAAACTTAATTAACTAACTAAACACTTCATTAAAATCAAATTTAACTTAAAAAATGTTTTATATGCACAGAAATAAACACAAATAGGTAAAAAAATAATTTTTCAAATTGAGCTTTCAGAAAACTAAACCCTAAGAATACAAACAATACTACAACATATGTTACCAAACCCTAAACCAACGAATACCATGACTCACTACATTCACTCATCTATGTTGAAAATGATTAAATTTTACTATATATTAAGTTATGCAATTTAAAATGTTTATAATTACATGATTTCAATTTTTTTCCCTAAAAACATTTTTTTATAGAATTTATAAAAAAAAAATTTAAGATCAACTACACGAGTTGACTTCCAGGATGTCGTCTGAACGACACCTTGTGAAAGTCATCAATACGACTTCCACAAACTCAGAAGACTTCTCAGGGTTATATTCGTCAAAATAAATTCTGGTTTTTTGTTTGGTCATAAGGGCATGTTGTAATTTCACAAGGCTTTTGGGTTAGTTTGACATTTAATTGATCTTTGGGTATACTTTTGCATTTATAATCAAGTTTTGAGTAATATTTGGAAAAGTGCCCTTATATTTATGCATAATTTTTTTATTAGAGATATATATTCAAATATTTTGTCAGTTAGTTATGAAATATTAAAAATAATTAATTGTATAATAATTTTTACAAAATTAAGTTATTTATATTTTTAATATTATAATATGGAATCATTTAAAATTAGTATAAGCGAATAAATGCTTTATTTTAATTTAAATTATATATTTTTAGTCAGATATTTTATATTATATTTTATATATACATATATATATTTGGATATACGCTTCCAACACGTCCCCACTATGTAATTTTTCAATATGCTTCCATGCGATTTTGATTCCGCGTACATGCTTTCGTTTCAATGTCACATAATTTGGAGCAGTGGTTAAATAATAAATTAATAATATTTATATTTTATATAATTATAAAAAATATTAAAAATCATATTATTATAATAAATATAAAACTATATTTATATTATATTATTATTTTTTAAAAATTCATGAAAATTTTTTTGTTTAAAGTTTATGATATAAATTATTTCAATTTAAAGTTTTAATTGAATATTTTTATTTTATATTTATATAGTTTTTTAAAAATAAATAATTTTTTTTACCCTCCCACAACTGTTTGCAACTACAAACGCTTGTTGGAAGTGGTTAATAGCGTTTCCTATTATTATTGCAAACCGCTAACAACCGCTACCTAACGCAAAAGTTGCGTCTGCGAGTGATAGTGTGGAAACCTGCTATGCCCTAAATAGTACTATTGTTGATTGTTAAATGCGTTTAATCACAAATGTTTTCTTAACGGTTATATTAAATATTGAGTTGATTTATTTTGAAACTATGTTTTATTTAATTTGATGAAAAGGAGAATAAACAAATTTTTAACTTAAGAAAATAACCTGTTAATTTAAAACTGAATAACAAATTGTTGAAATCAATCTTTTATTTATTAATATGATACTATTAATTTTATTATAAATTTTATATTTAAGAATGCTAATATATTTTAATTAATTGGTCTATTCGGTTTATTCGGTTGGATTGGTATATATATTGAACCATATTTATATATTACGGTTTCTTAAAATAACATTAATTTGATTTATTTGGTTTTACCAAATCTAAAATACTTTTCTATTTTGGCTCTGTTCTTTTTTAATTGATTTTGTTTTACTAGATTGATCACCCCTAATAAATATATACGAGTTAAATAGTACAATACCACATACTTCGGCGGTAGCTGTATAACGATACTTCTAATCTATTAAAATAAAGTCCTATTTTTATCTACTTACAAATAGTCTAGGTTGAACCATTGCATTTAACTAACTTTCTAATTATTTTTATTTTTACCTAACTTAATTATTATTAAATATATACACTATCCTAAAATTAAGGAACTACGTAACTAATCAATTGTTTTTAAAAAATAATCAATTCAGTTTATATTAACACTAAATTTGAATAACTAATCAATTATATTTTATTTATTAATATAAAGAAAATAATTATATATGCCAACAAATCCGTATAAATATAAAATTTTACTTTAACCCAAATGCAAGAAATAAATTCTTCAAAACTTTCACCAAATACATAATATCTCTTATAGAGAGTATTAAAATTAGATATATATATATATATATACATATATATATACTTATTTGATAAAATAAATATTAATAATTAGTTACTATGAATATTTAATGATATAATGAAACATATTATTATTGACTATTCCAACATACATGTAAAATCTTTATCAAAAATAAAACTTATTGAAAAATAGAAAACACACTTTAAGTTAGGCTTGGGCCTTGGAATATGTGTTAGATATTTTGAATTTTGGTTCTAATTTATATCATATCCTAGGTATCATTGTGGTCAATTTGTAAGTACGGATCGGATTCAGATATAACGTATTGGTTTTGGTTCTAATTTGTACCACATCCTAAAATTCATAAAGTAACCATATATCATTCATATTTGGGTTATATTAGTTCGGTTTAGATATATTTAAAGATAAATCCAAAATTTAAAAACAAAACATAAAAAGTAAATAATTATTTATATAAAATTAAATATTTAAATTACTTATTTAAAAGTTTATTTTTAGATATCATTTCAAAAAATATTGAATTGAATATTTGAAGTACATATTTATATTTGTAATTGTTTAGACGTTCATACCAGTTTTTAAGATTTTTTCGGGCTTTTCAGCTTTTGGGTTACCCATTCAGGTTCATATATCTTTTGTATCATCCTACAAGACTCATTTTGGTATTTCTGACATTTTGGACTGGGTATGTACGGATCAGATTTTTTGGTTTGGATTCGGTTTTAACTTCAGGTTATATATTTTAGGGCAAATCTCTCAAATGGCCCCTTTTGAAGTTTTTATCACAAAACTAGACCTTTAGAGAAAAAATGACTAAAATAGACCTTTTTATTTTGTAAATTTTAATATTTTTTAAATTTTTAAATTTTAAACCTCAACTCCAAAACCCTCCAACCCATAACTCTAAACCCTAAGTTTAGACTAGTTAACCCAAAGGTATAAATATATATTTACATCCTTTAATAAAGTTTATTTTGGTCATTTTTCTCTTTGAGTGCTATTTTTGGGACAATTTTTTTAGGTCTATTTTGGTCTTTATCTCTATATTTTATGACCAAATTTATTTCAAATAAAAATAATAATTATATAAATTTCATCAAAAAAATTATCTGCTTTTTAGCGCGGGTTACAATCTAGTTAAATATATAAAATAGAATATTTCAGTGTGAAAGTTGACCTGAAAACTAAGAATAAGAAAATTAGGAGAAATTATTGAAAGTGACAAATTAAAGGTTTTGTTAGTTGACAAAAAAAATAGGATTTGTTAAAAAAAATAATAAAAACTAAAAAGTACCAAGATGGAAGTGGACTAACCAAGCGGCGGAGTGTGGACCCTACCCTCTTCTCAAATCCTTACCGTCCATTTTTATCACGTTAGATTTTATAACCTGGATCGATGGTGGTAACGTAACTAAATCTTTGTGATAAACAGGTTGAATCAGTCGACTAGGAAACAAGCGTGCTTATCTGATGAGTGATCATCCTTGTAGGAATATGCAAAATATCCATAAATTTTGATCTTATTTGTCATTCGTTTCGATTCAAATCAAAACTCCAAATATATGTAATTTTAAGAAATAAAACAGATATTAATTATAATATCAATAGAAAACAAAGCAAATCACATATACTGTTATTTTTAGGAACATATATCTGATATGATCTGTTATATGCATATATATTATGTTTAATAAATTATAGACCTTATATAAATATTATAAATTATATAATTTCAAAAAAAATTATTTATTAAAATTATTATATTAGTTACTAGAATTAAAAACAAATTCTATTTTTGTAATACAATATTATTATTTAATATTATTTTTAGATTTTTTATTTTTTTATTTTTATTTTTCAGATTGAATTGGATATCCAATTAAAATCTAAAGAAAAATTGGATATCTATGATACTGAATATCTGGATGGTTACAAATCGAATCGAATGAGATAACTAATTATTTAGACGAAGCAGATCAAATCATAAATACCTCCAAAGACCCGGATATTCGATTCGTCTCTACCCCTATTGATACGCTCAAAATTGAATGATCACTCTAAGGTGGAAGGATTGGATAAGCCTTGCACCGAATGAGCTAGAAAACACAAACGATCAAGGGACGTGGATCGAATGGTAGTATAAGGGCTGCAGAAGACCCTTGATATTCCAACTCCTAAGCCCGAAGATATGACTCACTCTGACGACTTAGAAGCTACAATGTTCGATTAAGAACAAAGGATTTAACAAGAATAAAAAAGAAAGGTTTTTCATTGAAAATGTTGAATGAACAAAACAATACAAGAGCTAGCATTTATATAATAGGCTATGGGTTAGACCAAAGGTCTAAACTTATTCTAGGGAATACAAACTACATAAATATGTTGGACTTCACCAAAGACCAAAGACTTGACCAAATTTTGAAAGTTGTGGTCGAAAACCTCTTCGGCTGGTCTCGTCCTTTCGCATGGTCGACGGTCAAAGAATTGCCATCATACTGATATATTATTCGACCATGACATGTAGTTTCTTGTTGGTCCTTTCTTGAACAACTTCAAACACTGATTTCTGAACGAGAACAAGGCCTCCATGTTTTGTTCCAAATCAATTAGCTTCTCTCGGTCTAGAACTTCATGGATCAAACCGATAAGGCCCATAAACAACCCATTAAGCCAAACTATGATCAGTTGCCTAGCCAGTTCGTACCTGATTTTCATAACTTGGTCCATGATGCTGGTCAGGGTCGCATCATTCCCTCCTCGTTTGAAAGGATTTGTCCTCAAATCTGGACCTTCTAGGATGAATGAACCGACATGATTTTGCTCAGCCAAGGTTTTTCTACTCTTCTTGTGCACACACGCCCCTATTCATGGCTCAAAGATGAAGTGTTGTAGACCCTCTTTAGGCCTCAGTATCTCCACTGGGTCATACTCCTTGCAAGTGAATGGCTGAACCAGTTTATCACTTGATTAAGAATCGATATCACCTGAAGCATAAGCAGTTGTGAGATCTTTTTCATGATCAGCTTCTGGTCCACTATAAACCACATTTTCATCCACCTTTTGGACATCCAAGAGAACACTTACAGCCTATGGTTCTTCATTTCGATGCGGCTGGTCGTCCATAGATTCTGCTCGGACATAAACAATAGATAGGTCTAGTTCGATATATTTGGCATCTTGATCATCTTCCAACACTGACGATGGACGTGGGTCTGTGATCCTTTGATGGATATTAGCCTTGAAACTCTCCAGACATCTCTCAAAACCCTCATTCCTCTTCTCTTCAGTTATGGCCGATGGAGTTTCTACAACTTGGTTTGAATGTGGCTTTTTGACGGCCTTCTTTGGACTGCTCGGTTTAACTCCTATTGAACCAGAATCAAGGAAGATTCGTGTACCTTCTTTTATGAGTGGTTTATTCCATTTTTCTCTCTCAGGTCGTGACTTCTTGGCTTCCTCCTCTTGGTCACGCTCATATTGTGCTATCATCTCGGCTGTACGTTTGTTATACCTCCATTCTTGCAACTTTTCTTCTTGTGCTTTAAGTTCAGACTCCTCTTCATAGTTTCTTAATAGTCCAAAAAACACAGATCTCTTAGAAGATGAAGAGTTGTACCACCATTCTCGCAAATTTTCTTCTTGTGCTTTGCGCGTTGCCTTCTCTTCATGGTTTCTCAACAATCCAAAAGACACAGTTGATCTCTTAGAAGATGAAGAGTTACGAATATCTGGCTGTGAAGAACTCCAAACCTCAGAGTGGCTCTGATACCACATGATACGTCCAAAATCGAAGGATCACTCTAAGTTTGAAAGATTGGATAAGCCTTGCACCAAATGAGCTACACGATCAAGGGACGTGGAACGAATGGTCGCACAAGGGCTGCAGAAGACCGTTGATATTCCAACTCCAAAGCCCGAAGATATGACTCACTCCAACGACTTAGAAGTTACGATGTTCGATTAAGAACAAAGGATTCAACAAGAATAAAAAAAAAAATTTGATTAAAAATGTTGAGCGAACAAAACAATACAATAGCTAGCCTTTATATAATAGGCTATGGGTTAGACCAAAGGTCTAAACTTATTTTAGGAAATACAAATTACATAAATATGTTGGACTTGACCAAAGACCAAAGACTTGACCAAATTTTGAAAATTATAGTCAAAAAACTCTTCGGCTGGTCTCGTCCTTTTGCATGGTCGACCGCCAAAGAATTGCCGTCAGATTGATATATTATTCGACCATGACATGTAGTTTCTTGTTGGTACTTTCTTGAACAACTTCAAACACTGATTTCTGAATGAGAAAGAGGCCTCCATGTTTTGTTTCAAATCCATTAGCTTCTCTCGGTCTAGAACTTAATGAATCAAACCGATAAGGCCCATAACAGCCCATTAAGTCAAGCTATGATCAGTTACCTAGCTGGTTCGTACATGATTTTCATACTTTGGTCCATGATGCTGGTCAGGATCGCATCACCTATCTTTAAATGGAATAAAGTTGTGGAGCCTATTACGAGACCGTAGACAGAAGGAAAGTGACATCATCGAGATGCTGACCCAGACTTTGCTACTTCTCGAGCAAACTACTAAACCATCTTTAATAAGCTATGTTTTCGCCTCTGAAGTTTGAAATTGCTGCTAATATCACTACTTATATCTGATTTGTGTTACACAGACAGAATCTCTAGTGTCTAGCTAGAAAAGTAAGTAACTAGTTAGAATATACGGAAAGAAATCTCTGACATGCGAATGTAGAAATATAAATTTGATTCTCAATAGGTGTGATATCATATCATCATAGAACCTTTAGTAAATGTCACTATTTACCTTGGGTTGTTGAGAACTTTACCTTAGATAACACAAATAACTTTATCCATCTTCTCCTTTTTGGCAAGCCTATGCTCATCCATAATCCAAGTCACTTTCACATCTTCCCCATGACACATATATCTTCGTTTCTCCTTCTCACAAAAGGTAAAAACCGTCTTCAATCCCATCATCCTACATGTTAAGCTAGATGGGCTTCCAACATAAAATCAATTGGTGATAAGTGGATTAGCTAATATATCTTATATATTACCTAGGATCCCTTTCAACTTCCGATGTGGGACTTTTTTCTCTAATACGCCCCCTCGAGATGATGGCTCTTTGAACGTCAATCTCGAAATGTTTGGGCAAGGATCGATGGGCTGACTTTGGACTAGATCGATAATGGATTGGGTTGGATTGTTTGGATCGGGCTCTGATACCATGTTAAGCTAGATAGGCTTCCAACCTAAAACCAATTGGTAATAAGTGGATTGACTAATCTATCTTATATTTACTTAGGATCCCTTCCAACTTCTAATGTGAGACATTTGTTCCTAATACTACCTTCCCACTAGATCAGCTTATAATAGTCCATGCCTCCCACTAGATCAGCTTATAATAGTCCATGTTTATTCAGCAACCGCTGTCGCATTCATCTCTTATACTAGAAGCTACTATCATGTTAGTAAAGATGCAGAGTCCGTAATACATAAACTTCTGATCTTGAGGATCCACGAGGGTCGATGGATGCATGCAGTACACGTCGTTGGTCATTTGTTTCCATCAGAAACGATAAACTTATGTAGATAGTATACAGCCTCCATTTTTGGATCAATTAAATGGATTCCATAAGCTGGCAGAAACTGTGTTGCAAGAAGTGTATCTCATGAATGCAAAGAATATTTGGCCAACAAGTTACTATTGTCAGTTTGAAACATAAGTTGAATCTTGCATATCACGTGATCTTGCCTCGAATTCCATTTACTCATCACCCAGCTTCCCTTGTACTCTCTAGGTTTGGTCTTTCCGCATAACTTGAGGATTTTTTTTAAACCCTCGAAACTTCCTTTTATCCTCGTTCTTGATCAGTTCATCAGGACCGGTGATCCTCCAGCATCTAGAGTCGCATCCATTGGTTTTACGACATGCATCTGTTCGGGATTAACCATCAAGAAGATAGGGTTCTCAATATCGAATACCTCACTTGGATTCTCGTTAAACGTGTTTGTGTCTTTGACAAAGTGTGCATGCCAATAATCTCTGCAATTGATCATATTCTTGAGATAGTCTAAGATTATTTTCTCGTCATTCGATCAGATTGTTTTGAAATGCATAATCGGCAGCTCGTACCTCCTCCATAGTAAAACTCGATCAGAAGTTTTTGAAAGACAAGAGAATTACTTGAAGAATACTTGTTATTCACATGACTCATGTACATCGTATCTATATACAACTCATGTTAGAGATATATACAAATATATTTAGACTTATCTCCAACAACTATACTTATCTCTACAATATCAAAGAAACTTATATCGGTTCTAGAACCTTAACCCTCCCCCTCAAGTTGGAGCGTGTAAATCACACACTTCAAACTTGGACAACAAGTATCGAAATGCATAGCATCCCAATTCCTTTGTCAATATGTAAGACAGCTGCTCATTCGTCCGTACATGCTTCGTAGCTTTAAGCTTGTCTAGTACTGCATCTCTAACACTATGACAATCCGATTCTATGTGTTTCGTACGCTCATGGAAAATTGGATCCGGTAATATAAATAGCTGATCTGCTTTCACAAAACAAGTCCATTGGTTCTTCATGTCAAACACCAAGATCCTCCATAAACTTCTTCATCCATTTATATTCCTTTAAAGCATCTGACATAGCACGATACTCAGCCTCCGCTGAAGAATGTGACATTGTATCCTGCTTCTTTGTCATCCAGGAAACCGGTGAGTTCCCCAACATTATCATATATGTTGATAGCGACCGTCGAGTTCATGGACATGACACCCAATCTGAGTCATAGTATGCTCTAGGGCTGGACACTTTACCCGAAGCCGCACCCAAACCCGATCCAAAAAAAACGAACCGAAATCTGAACCAAAGTAGCAAAATACCCAAATGGGTATTGAATTAGGAGAGATTGGATATCCAAAACCGATCGGGTAATATCTGAATCCGAATGGATATCCAAAGATAACCGAACATATGTATACTTACATTATATTTCTAGTTTACATCTCTCAATTTATTTAATATATATATATATATATATATATATTGATGTTATACATACTTTAAAATCATATAATATACATATAATTACGAATAAAATGATTTGATACTCACTTCAAATGTATGCCAAACTTTTTATTTCATGCATTAAAAAAAGTTATATCTAAAATTTAAAAACAATAACCAAATTAGTGTCCTTTTATTTTTGAAATGTTATCTCCAAATCTATTAATCATTCAATATATTAAAAAAAAAGTTAAGTGAAATTTATATTTTTATATACAAGAAACTTGAGAAATGAAAATTTTAATTTTTTTCTTTCAAAATGTAAATATCCAAAAACCTGACCTGAAATAACCGAACCCGAACTAAAAATACCCGAAGTATAAAAATACCCGAACGGGTTCTATATCTCTATACCAAAATACCCGAAAATCTAAAATACCCGATTCTAACTCGAACGGGTATCCGAACGCCCACCCCTAGTATGCTTGTATACGTAAGTCAATATTAGACTTTAACACCACACCTTGAATTGGAGATCCCTTGAGATATCATGTAACTCTCATAGATGCATTCTAGTGTGCTTCTCTTGGATGATGCATCACTTAAGAAAGGACATGGACCAAATAACACAAGTCTAGGCGTGTTATTTTCAAGTACACAAGACGACCAACCATTCTTCAAACCTCGCTGGATCCTTAAGCAATGGACTATCATCTCTCAGAAGCTGATGGTTGACCTCCATCATAGTAGTTACAGGTTTACTCCCAAGCATACCAATATCATCAACTATATCCAATGCATATTTCCTTCATGAATGGAACATACCCAGCAGCGTTCTGGCTATCTCTATACTCAGAAATACTTGGCCTTACCGATATCTTTCATTGGAAAAGTCTCACTCAGTCGCTTCTTAAACTTCTTTATCGTTTCAAGATCATTTTCTTCAACTATTAGATCATCTACATACATGAGAATACGTATAATCTTCTCCCCCTTTAATGAAAGTAAGAAAAGAGTAATCTTAATAGGACTGCACAAACGCAAGTCTCTTAAGCGCTTTCGTTAACTTCTCAAACCAGAACCTTGCTTGCTTCAAGCCATACAAAGATTTTCACAACTTAGACACCTTGGTTGGATCATATGAGTGAAACCCTAATGGCAATCTCATATAAACCTCCTCTTCTAAATCTCCTTGCAGGAAAATATTATGTATGTCCATTTGGTGTACTTCCTAGTTCTTTGCTGCAGAAACTCCTAAAAGAGTACGAACCGTATCCATCTTTGCAACTGCTGCAAAGGTCTCTTTATAATCCCCGCCTTCAATATGATGATTACCACAACATTGCTTTTTATCTCTCTTTGGTTTCATCTACATTGTATTTGATAGTAAATACCATCTACATCCTATAGCTTTCTTCCCCTTGGGCAGATGGACCAAGTCTCATTTCCTATTCAGTTCAAGCTCAGTTACTTCACCTTTCACTGCTTTGTTCCATCGCTTATCTCCAAATGCTTCTCTGTAATTTTTCGGTATCACACACGCACTAACAGCCTCAAGAAAAGCTTGATGATGGTATGAAAATTGAACGTCAGTCACATAGTCTGTAATAGGATAAAAAGTGTGTTTCTTACCTGACCCCGTCGTGGATGACTCTGATTGCAGATCGGTGATAGTGTTCTGTTTATCGGGGCATGCTTGAGCATTGTAACGTAGTCTCAAAGTTTGACCGAAGGAGTAGATTTTTTATGACCACAAACCAAGAGTTCTTCATTCATAGGTTGAGTGTTGTGTTCCTTGACTCTTCCTTCCTTTGTATTTGAATTCTGCTCTGAAACATCAGCAGACACTTGCTCACTGCTCTCCCTATCGATCATCACTCATGGTTGCTACAATTCATCATAAACCTCCAAACTTACTTGAGGCAATACAAGAGAAACCTCTATTTTCTATTTTGCATATGGATACGTCATCTCATCAAACATCACGTCTCTTGAGACCAAGAACTCATTCTTTTCTAGATCATACCCCTTCCATCCTTCTTACAAAAAGGATATCCCACAAAGACACACTTCGTACTGCGTACACCAAACTTATCCTTATCTCTTCTGAACTTGTGCACAAAACACAACGCCTAAAATGAATTAATATCATCATAAGAGGGAGGCTTCCTGTACAAGCATTCATAAGGTGTTGTCCCTTTAAGCACCTTCGTTGGAGTTTTATTAATGATGTGATCTACTGTTAAAACACTCTCTCAGAAAAAACGAACAGGAAGGTTAACCTGAAACAATATTGAGCGCGCAACATTCAGAATGTGATGATGCTTCCTCTCCACGCGACCGTTTTGTTGAGGAGTCCCTACACAGGATGTCTGATGCACGACTCCAACCTCAGAAAAATACTTTGATAAGCACATGAACTTCGTCCCGTTGTCGCGTCTCACTGTCTTAACTATCTTGAAAAATTGACGGTTTGCAAGTGTTATGAAGTTCGGTAGTATTGTTTTCACTTCACCTTTCTCTAGTAGTAGATGGATCCATACAGCTCATGAGAAGTCATCTACTATTGTGAGAAAACACACTGCCCCACATGAAGATGGTATAGGGGCCCCAAAGATCTACATGTATCAAATCGAATGAAGCTGAACTTTTATTAAGACTTTCAGAAAACACCTCTCTAGTTTGTTTAGACTGAAAACAAATATCGCATCCTCCAAACTTATTTGAGACATCTTTAACACCAGAAACAAAGGTAAAAAATGAAAACACCATAAGCAAGATGTCCTAAACGGCGATGCCACACAGTCTGGACTTCTAAAGCTTTAACTATGTGACCTCTCGTTATTGTTACATCCCGATAAACATAAACACCATATTTGACTTCACCGGCTCCAATTAGAGTCCTCGTAAAGCGGTCCTATAAAACCCTCAATAATTCTGTAAATATGGCTAAACAACCATTTTGTTTAAGCAACTTCGCCACAGACAACATAGTACAATTCAGATTTGGAACATAAAGAACATTGACTAAAGTCAAGATCATCGACAAACACAAGGTACCACTCTTGGAAGCCATCACATGACTAAAATATACAAAGCTTACTAGACAAGGTATGATACTTCAAACATCACTAAGCAGCAACACATCCCCTGTCATGTGATGCAATGCTTCGGTGTCAATAACAACTTCACCAATTTGCACCGTACCGTTTAATCTGTCAGGTATTGAAGAAGGCTTCTATCACTCTAGCAACGATGTTAGGGACACCCATTGCTCTGCACTAACCTGTGGAACAAAAGACCTTTGGTATCCAAACAAAATTGCACATGGAGCTTGCACTGTATTGGCTCGTGACGAGTTTGTTCTTCCTCGTCCAATGCCTCTTCCACCTCTTCCATTTGTTTAATTTCTTTAGGTAAACCATTCAGAAAAACCGATGATTTGCCAACACTTCTTCTTCTCATATGCTCTACCACATTTTCCACATACCACGGTACTACGACTCTGAGCTACTGTTGCCATGAGACCTCCCATCGTTGGTTCTTCTCCATCTCTCTGCACTGTTTTGACACTCAAAATGACTGGTGCTTCTCTTGCCTCAAGACGCGACGCACCAAGTCTCTTCTCTTCAGACACTACTCTCTGATAAACAGAGTTGAGAAGAGACTTGGTGATGAGTATGAAGATCGATAGTATTTCATTGCAGGTTAGGTTGAAACAATTTATCTACACGGCATGTTATCTACTTTTTTCCAATAATTTTTTTAAAATATATAAACTGTTACAATTTTTTTTTTTAGAATTTGCGAGATGGGTAGTGATGAGTGTGAAGATCGATAGTATTTCAAAGTCAATCAGTTTTCCGACTATTCCGATCATGGTATGTCACTTTAATATTTTTTCTGTTCAATAAAGAATAGAAAAGAATAAATCTTTCAAATTATGTAACACGTCCACTTGCTTACAAAATTAAATACATTTTTTTGCAGGTTTCTAATAGAAGTTGTTTTCATTATCGAGACAAGTACTTCATACTGGATATAATTTATGGATAATACTTTCAATTTTATTATATTTTCTTTTAATATGTTTACATAAAATTTTCGAAAAAATAAAACATAATAATAATTTTACCTAAAATAAAGACTTACAACACATATACAATACAGTTCTAATTAGTGATAATATAAAATATGTTACTTCTAAAACTATACACTATTAATTCTAGATTTGGAAAATAAAATATCTTCTTAAACACACAAATTATTTTGGGACGTTGCAATTATGCATACCGGAACGACTACCTCTTAATACTGAAGTTAATTTGTTTCACCTCGTCCGTGTAAAATGTCGAGTACCAACATTTTCATGTGCCTGATGTTTTCTCCCAAAGACGGTGGTCTTATGATATAAACTCTGTTACTGCTAAAACTTACTTAATCCATAATTTGAATATGTTTATACCCGCACAGGGTGCGGGCCGGTTACCTAGATAGGGAGGGATTAAAACAAACATTTTAAGGCTGCAAATTTTATAGTTTTAAAGCAAACAATTGGTATAATTATATATATCGTGAATGAGACAAAAATGCTGTTGAAAATTTTGGTTCTACGAATTCTATAAGAGAATATCTTAGGATATCTATAAAAATTGTTGTCACAAAAATAGCATTTAGGAAACAAAAATGATCAAGTAAGCACCTACAAGAATATCTTAGGATAGCAATAAAAAATGTTGTCACAAAAATATTTGCGCAAGAATATTAGTTAATACATGTAATAATTAGTTTCTTTATTACAAATAAATAACGTGCGAAAGAATAATCATATCATATATCATTTTATGAAAATACCAATTTAATATCTTCCTTTAAACATTTTCATTATTTATTGTATGAATATTATCTTGGCGTCATTAATCTGAGAACATTCACTTTGTATATATATATATATATATATATGTGAATCTCGATGTCTTTACAACCACACATTCTTCTCTTTTGATCGCACAATGGCAATAGTGCGAGCCAAGAAAAACATTGTTTCTTTTCTTAGAGAATTAAAACCCCGTAAAGATACGTCGCATATTGAAGTTAGGATTATCCGGTTGTGGAGAAACTACAACAAAGAATCAGGCAACACCATTGAAATGGTTTTTGTTGATAAATAAGTAAGTCAACCCTATTTTCTTCTTTAACCGAACTCTTATCATTTATGCACTTTGTCTAAAGCATATCTTTTTTATGTATAATCAGGGGATAAGAATTCAGATGTTCTACAAACAAGTTTTCCAGAATATTTCGTAGGCAGTGTACGTAATTATTATCTACTATTTTTCCAATAAATTTTTTAAAATATATAAACTGTTACAATTATTTATTTTTTTGAATTTGCCAGATGGGTAGTGATGAGTATGAAGATCAATATTATTTCATTACCAATCAGTTTTCCGACTATTTCGGTCATGGTATGTCACTTTAATATTTTTTCTGTTCAATAAAGAATGGAGAATAATAAATCTTTCAAATTATGTAACACGTCCACTTGCTTACAAAATTAAATACATTTTTTTGCAGGTGTCTAATGGAAGTTGATTTCATTATCGAGACAAGTACTTCATACTTGATATAATTTATGGATAATACTTTTAATTTTATTATATTTTCTTTTAATATGTCTACATAAACTTTTCAAAAAAATAAAACATAATAATATTTTTACCTAAAATAAAGACTTACAACACATATACAATACAATTTTAATTAGTGATATAAAATATGTTACTTCTAAAACTATACACTATTAATTCCAGATTTAGAAAATAAAATATCTTCTTAAACACACAAATTATTTTAGGACGTTGCAATTATGCATACTGGAACGACTACCTCTTGATACTGAAGTTACTTTGTTCCATCTCCTCCGTGCAAAATATCGAGTACCAACATTTTCTTGTGCCTGATGTTTTCTCCCAAAGACGGTGGTCTTATGATATAAAATCTGTTATTGTTAAAACTTTGTACTACTTAATCCATTATTTGAATTTGTTTATCCCCGCACAGGGTGCGGGCCGGTCACCTAGTAAATAAATTACTTGCGCAAAAACATCTATATATTAAAAAAAATCACTTTGCCACATGTCACTCATACAGAGCTTTTCATAAGAATTTGAGACATTTGATTGGTCGATTTTTTGGAATTTATTTATCATTTTTTAATTCATCGATCCCACTATAATAGGAAAGTACCATTGAATATTAACTACAAGGGAAAACATAATTTAATGACCAATTAACATTACTTTCCAAATGACTTATATAATTAGTTAATAAATTACTTGCGCAAGAATATTAGTTAATACATGTAATAATTAGTTTCCTAATAACAAATAAATTACTTGCGCAAGAATATTAATTAATACATGTAATAATTAGTTTTCTTATTACAAATAAATAACGTGTGCAAGAATAATCATATCATATGAATATCATTTTATGAAAATACCAATTTAATATCTTCCTTTAAACGCTTTTATTATTTATTGTATAAAGATTATCTTGGCGTAATTAATCTGAGAACATTCACTTTGTATATATATAGGTGAATCTCGATGTCTTTTCACCCACACATTCTTCTCTTTTTAAAGGAATAAATCCTAAAAATTTTACATTTGATTGGTCGATTTTTTGGAATTTCTTTATCATTTTTTTAATTCATCGATCCCACTATAATAGGAAAGTACCACTAAAATCGATCCCACCATTTAATTCATCGATCCCACTAATTGCAATGGAAAACATAATTTAATGACCAATTAACATCACTTTCCAAATGACTTACATAATTAGTTAATAAATTACTTGCGCAAGAATATTAGTTAATACATGTAATAATTAGTTTCCTTATAAAAAATAAATTATTTTCGCAATAATATTAGTTAATACATGTAATAATTAGTTTCCTTATGATTAGTTAATACATGTAATAATTAGTTTCTTATAACAAATAAATTACTTTTGCAAGAATATTAGTTAATAAATGTAATAATTAGTTTCCTTATGATTTGTTAATACATATAATAATTAGTTTTCTTATGATTATTTAATACATGTAATAATTAGTTTTCTTATAACAAATAAATTACTTTCGCATGAATATTAGTTAATACATGGAATAATTAGTTTCCTTATAATTAGTTAATACATGTAATAATTAGTTTCACTTTGTATATATATATATAGGTGAATCTCGATGTCTTTACACCCACACATTCTTCTCTTTTGATCGCACAATGGCAATGGTGCGATCAAATAGAGGAGCTAAAATCCTAATTTTAAAGGATTCGGGCAACAGTCTGGTTATGCTTCTTCTGGTTCTTACTACTCTCCTCCTAGCCTAAACTCTGATGCTCAGGTTTGCTCTTTAACATCTCTGTGGTGTGTAGAGTAAAACAAACCGCTTATAAATTTAATTTTTTGAATGCATTTAAACAAGACCGCACTGGAAAGATAGTCTTCAAACTACTTGATAAAGATCCAAGTCAGCTTCCTGGAACATTACGAACTGAGGTGATAATTTCTGGGCATAATCTAGCCTTCCAGAAATATGAAGTCATTGGTTGGTTATGTTGAATCCTCATAGTCACACTCTCTCTCGTTTATTACAGATCCATAACTGGCTTTCGAACATTCCATCAGAAATGGAGAGTTACATCAGGCCTGGCTGTGTTGTTTTGTCTGTCTATGTGGTGATGTCACCTGCGGCCTGGGAACAAGTGAGTAGAAATATTTAAGTGTGTCTTTATTGAATTATATTATGCCATGTGCAGCTTAGGAACGGTTGGTTCTTTTTTTTTCAGCTCGAGCAAAACTTGTTGCAACGGGTTGGTGTTATGTTACAAGATTCTCATTCAAGTTTTTGGAGAAACACGAGGTTTATACTTAATACCGGTAGACTCGCATCACAAAAAAACGGTGAGTGCTCATGAGCTGGTACTTGTATGTCACCTCTAATATTTCCGTTTTATGTCAATGATGATCATAACATGTCATTGGTTACAGGTAGAATTCGTTGTAGCAAATCTTGGAAAACTTGGAATTCACCAGAGCTCATCTCAGTCTCACCTGTAGCTGTGGTAGCTGGTGAAGAAATAAATTTGGTAGTAAGAGGTAGAAGCTTGACTAATGATGGGATCAGGTAAACTAAAAGCCTCAAAGTTCCATCGTCTTTCTTGTTTTTCTTTTTCATTTCTAACATTCATTATGATTCTGCTTCCAGTTTACGTTGCACACAGGCGGGTAGCTACGTGCCAATAGAGATAACTGGGGCAGCGTCTAAACGAGCCATATTTGACGAGTTGAATGTAAATAGTTTTAAAGTGAAAAGTACACAACATGGTTTTCTTGGACGCTGTTTCATTAAGGTGTGACTTCATATAACTCAACTTATAGTCTCTTTTTTTTGTATTAGAGATGCTTAACTTCTTATTTGTGTACAGGTGGAGAATGGGTTTAGGGGTGACAGTTTTCCATTGATAATTGCCAATGCATCCATCTACAAAGAGTTAAATCGTCTCGAGGAGGAGTTTCACCCCAAAAGTCAAGATATATCAGAAGAACAAGCGCAGACCTCAGATCTATGTCCCACATCAAGAGTAGAGATTTTGTGCTTCTTGAACGAGCTTGGTTGGCTTTTTCAGAAGAACCAGACCTCTGAACTTAGAGAAAAATCTGACTTTTCCCTGTCCCGCTTCAAATTTTTGCTCGTCTGTTCAGTTGAAAGAAACTATTGTGCTCTCATCAGAACACTTCTGGACATGCTAGTAGAGAGAAACTTAGTGAATGATGAGCTGAACAAAGAAGCGTTGGAAATGCTCGCCGAGATACAGTTGTTGAACCGTGCTGTAAAGAAGAAAAGCACAAGTATGGTCGAACTACTCATTCATTACTCCGTTAACCCCAAGCCCCTTGGTTCCTCCAAAAAGTTCATTTTCTTACCAACTATAACTGGACCTGGCGGTATTACACCTTTACATTTAACTAGATATTTCATGATTATGATTCCGAAGAGGACTGAGTATTATAAGTGGTGATGGTAATCCAAAATGAAGGAAGAAAGTTGAAGTCCATTATGCACGTGAAAGTGGACGCGTTTAAGCAATGATTTGTTTTTTGTTTTTTTTTCAAATTTGATTATGTTTTCCCTTGTCTCTCTTTTGGGTTTTATACTTATCAGAATGAATAATAAGGTGGTATTTGCTTGGTTATGTAGAACAACTCCTTTACCGCTTTTTTTCAACATCATAGCAAATTTATTCTGTAAAACTTTAAGTTTTAAAATCAATCACTAACATATAATATATAATTATATATCTAAGTTGATAAAATAAGGTGGTTCTATATATGTTAAACTTACAAAAAAAACATAATAAATAGAAGTGCAATGTAAAAAAAGATAATATGGGGATTATATCAATGTCAATTGTTTTCCAATAAATATCATATTCACATGCACAAGAAATAGATACATGGTCAGAATTTAATAAGGAATTTTTTTTTGGCAACAAAGGATTGTACGTATATTTTCTAGATTCTATAACCTAATGGTCATGAATCGATCTCTATTGTATTTTGTCGAAGAGGTCGGCTTCTGAACTCTATATGTTCGATTTCATTTCAAACTATATACGTTTATTCAAGTTTTTTTTGTAACTGCATTCGACAAAATCTATAGGTAGTGTTTTGTTCTTACTGAAAACAGAAGCAATCGATTTAGAGTTGGACGCATGAAGAGAAGTAGTCCAGTGTCTACAGACACTGGGAATAGACAAGAGAAGGAAAAAATGGGTATGTTGTACTCAAAATAAATAAAAACCTTTAGAAATTTTTCAATTTTCGTACTACTGAATACAAAGAATGATACATAGGCTAGTGTTCTCTCATGGTCAGCTGTACGTTGCACTTTCAAGAGTTAAGTCGAGATCTGGATTAAAAATCCTAATAACTGGTAAAGAAAAGAAGCCGGAGAAAAAAAACATTGAATGTTGTCTACAAACAAGTTTTCCAAAATATTTCGTAGGCAGAGTACATAATTGTTATCTACTTTATTTCCAATAATTTTTTAAAAATATATAAATTGTTACAATTATTTATTTTTTGGAATTTGTCTGATGGGTAGTGATGAGTATGAAGATCGATAGTATTTCATTGCCAGTCAGTTTTCCGACTATTCCGATCATGGTATGTCACTTTAATATTTTTTTCTGTTCAATTAAGAATAGAAAAAAATAAGTTTTTCAAATTATGTAACACGTCCACTTGCTTACAAAATTAAATACATTTTTTTGCAGGTTTCTAATGGAAGTTGTTTTCATTATCAAGACAAATACTTCATACTTGATCAAGTACTGCATACCTGATATAATTTATGGATAATACTTTCAATTTTATTATATTTTCTTTTAATATGTCTAGATAAACTTTTCGAAAAAATAAAACATAATAATATTTTTACCTAAAATAAAAACTTACAACACATATACAATACAATTCTAATTAGTGATAATATAAAATATGTTACTTCTAAAACTATACACTATTAATTCCACATTTGGAAAATAAAATATCTTCTTAAACACACAAATTATTTTGGGACGTTCCAATTATGCATACCAGAACGACTACCTCTTGATATTGAAGTTACTTTGTTCCATCTCATACGTGTAAAATTCGAGTACCAATATTTGCATGTGCCTGATGCTTTCTCCCAAAGACGGTGGTTTTATGATATAAAATCCGTTACTGCTAAAACTTTGTACTACTTAATCCATAATTTGAATTTGTTTATACCCACACAGGGTGCGGGCCGGTCACCAAGTATATATATAAATAAGTTGACAAACTTAAAACATTTAAACAATTTTCAGTAACAAAGGTTTGACATAATTAAGAAGTGGTTGTTAATAGGCCTGGGCATTCGGGTCCTCGGGTCGGGTTTGGGTCGGGTCTTGTCGGGTCCGGGTCCTTCGGGTCTTAGATATTTAGACCCAATAGGGTAATTAGAATTTCTCGGTTCGGGTTCGGTTCGGGTCATGTCGGGTCCGGGTCGGTTTGGGTCTTAGATGTGAGACCCAATAGGGTAATTATAAAAATTTCGGTTCGGTTCCGGGTCGGGTTCGGTTCGGGTTCTATCGGGTCCGACCCAAAAAATACCCAAAAACACACAAAAAAATCTAAAAATAGTTTAAATGCCCAAAATATCTAAAATTTTACTTAAAATTTGATCCAAAAACATGAAAAATACCCAAAATTTATTCGATTAATTGAATTATATTTTTCTAAAATCTATAGTTTTACATAAAACTCAAAACTATACAAAAAAAACAAACCCGAAACTTTAAAAAATATCCTTAATACCAAAAATATACTAAAAATACTCATATATATTTAATATATACTAAAAATTTCGGGTATTCGGGTACCCTATCGGGTCTCGGGTTCGGGTCAGGTCGGGTCCAAGACCCGCGGATCCTCCACAACAAACAATAGGGTAAAATGACATTACCCGTACCCGACCCGAACCGGTTTTTTCGGGTCGGTTCCGGTTCGGGTTTTCGGGTCCAGGTAAAATGCCCAGCCCTAGTTGTTAAGAAGAGAGAAACATAAACAAATTAAAATGAACTCTCAACTCCATAAACGTAAAAAGAAATATCATTCTTCGTTATCAATTTTGGAATAACCTCGTCTTCCTTCACAAGGTAACGTTGCTGGTGTGTCTTAATTCTAATAATTTCGTGAAACTTTTGTTGCCAGAGAATAAACCTTACAATGTGTGACGAATCAAGTTGCTGTGCTGGCACAGACTTTGCTTCTTGTCAAGCCAAGGAAACTACTGGACCATCTAGAATAGTGGTTCTTGTGTGATAAAAAACACTATATCATAGTTAGAATACAGAGATAGAAATAAAAACACAGAGGCTCATAAATCATTATCAATTATGTAGTTATTTAAAGAGCAAAATGAGTCACTGAATACAAATAGAATCTGGAACAAGCGCTCTCATGAATGATGATCAATTAAGAAACTATATCATAGCTAGAATACAGAGGGAGAAAAGAAAAAAACACAGAGACTCATGAATCATGATCAAAATGTGACACTGAATAGAAATGGATTCTGTAATATGTGCAACGTTCTCCATCAATAGCTATTTACCTCTGACGCTTGATAACGCACAACACTTTATCCTTCATTGCTTCTTCGACAAGTCTGTACTCTTCCATAATCCAAGTTTGTAGCACTTCTTCTCCTTTCTCAATATCAAAATATTTTTGCTTATCCTCTTCGAAAAACATGAAGACCCTCATGAAACCCATTACCTCATGGCTCATCGAGAAGATTGGACTATCACCGTTCTTGATCCTCCAACGACCGCTATCACATCCATCTGTATAACCACAAGCCTCTGTCCTGTTAGCGAAGATGCAGAGTCCGGAGTCTTTGAACCTCTGGTCTTCATGATCCACAAGCGTCGATGGATGAACGCTGTACACGTTGTTGGTAACGTAGCTAGGCCAGCTGTTCCCACCAGATTCGAATATCATCTGCAGATAATATGCACCATCGTCTTGTGGATTGGCTAAACGGATTCCATAAGCTGTCAGCGACTGTGTTGCAGGAAGCTTATCTGAAGAATAGGAGAAATGCTTGGAGAGCAAGAAACTGATCTCGGTTTGGAACAAAAGCTGAATCTTGCAAACGGCGTGATCTTGCTTAGGGTTCCATTTACTGGGAAGCCTGTACTCCTCCATCACCCAAGTTCTCTTGTAATCTCTAGCTTTTGTCTTTCCGCAGAACTTGAGAATCTTCTTGAACCCTAGAAACTTCCTAGTATCCTCGTGTTTGATCAGTTTATCACGACCAATGATCCTCCAGGAACCGGAGTCGCATCCATCGGTTTTACCACAGACCTCTGTTGTAGGGTAAACGATCACGAAGAAAGGGTTCTCAGATTCAAATACCTCGCTTGGATTCTTGTTGAACACGTCTGTGTCTTCGATGAACTGTTGAGGCCATGAATCTCCGTTATCGCTTATACTCTTCAGATAAATTGACATTATCTTCTCGTCATTTGCGTCTTTGATCTCTGCATCATGGGCAGCTCGGATCTCCTCCATTGTTAATCAATAAGAAAAAGATGGGGTCAAGAGAGAAAGAAACACAAGAAGTCAAAAGAAGAAGACGAAGTTGTTTCTTGGGGGTGAAGCGAAGAAGAAGAAGAAGAAGAGCCACTGTATCCGAGTAGAGTTGCGTTTTCAGAGAAAGATAAAGTATACCGATGAAGCGAACTTTAAATAATAAAAATTATTCAAACGGTAATAGGCCACGTCATCACAAATCCAGTGGCAGACTTTTGTAGTAATTAAGAGCATGATTAACCGGAGTCTCTTAAGGTGGGTTCTTAACTTTTCTAAGAGACGTATCTTAGCTTTTAACTAAGAAAAGCTAAGAACCGTCTCTTAAATAAGAACAATAAGAGCCGTCTCTTAGCGGGAAAAATGCAAAAAAAAAAAAAAAATTAAAAAGACAAATTTTTCGTTAAGAACCTCACCTTAAGAGACCCGGGTTAATCATGGCCTAACTAGACTTTACTAGGCAATGGACATTCATGTGCATTCACTTTCGGTTGGGGAGATCCAAGTTTTTTAGAAGCACAAATTTAGTTTCATTAGGATATTCTAAAAATTTTGATTTATGTTTACTCGAGTCCAGTTAACACATTGGAAACTAGGGTAAACCTATTTTCAAGTTGAATTCAATTCTAACTCAGATTTTAGTTAGAGAACTACCATAAGATAACTATAAAAAAAATTGTCACAAAAATAGTTTTTAAATAAAAAAATGTCAAAATATTTTTTATTAAATGGTGTAAATATACACTTATACACTTATACCCTTGGATTAATTAATCTAGACTTAAGGTTTATAGCTATGGGATGAGGCTTAAAATTAAAATATATATTAAATTTTGAAAAAAAACTATTTCCGTCATTTTTTTTGAAGACTATTTTGTAATAAAAACTTAAAAAAGTGCTATTTGAAACACTACAAGAAAACAGTTTATTAACTACGAAATTTAACGAGGAAAAAGGGACCTCGTAAATTTGCATGCCATGTTCGAGGAAATTACGAGGAAAGTCCAAAACCTCATCGAATCCTCGTGAATAAACGAGAAACAGGTTTCCTCGTAAATCGACGTTATGTAGCGAGCGTATTGCGTGGCATAGTGAGTTTCCTCGTAAAAGTCTCGTAAGTCTTACGTGGACTTTACGAGGAAACAATATACCGAGGAAACAACGAGGCTTACTGCTTTTTAGTTGTAAACGTGTTTGTTTTGGGTGTATACCTACTAACTTTCCTCGTAACTTCGAGGTAAAATGTCATCTACCAATTCTAAAATTTTCCTATAAATATGGTGTTTGAGTTTAAAATGAAAGATACCCCAAAAAATTGAAAATGTAAAAGAGAGAAACAATTGAAAGCGTGAAAGGAAAAAAATGTCCGGAGATGGAAATATTTTCGAGTTGCGGAGGTGGATGTATACACGCTGAGATGGTAACGGGAGAGTGACGAAAGAATATCTCGAAGGGCTGGAGACATTTATGCATCAAGCAGATTCTACACCGTTCGCGCAAGAAAGCGGTAAGATGTTATGTCCTTGTCGGAAATGCAACAATTCAAAATTAAGCACTCGAGAAAATGTTTGGAAGCATTTAGTAAATAGAGGTTTCACACCACATTACTATATTTGGTTTCAACATGGAGAAGGTTATAGTAATTGTGGGAATGAAGCTAGCAGTAGTAATAGCAATTTTCAGGTTGAACTTGCGGTTGATCATTTGCATAATAAAAGTAGTTATCATGAGGAACATATGGTAGATTATGATAGGGTTCATGATATGGTAGGTGATGCATTTGTAGCTCATGATGAAATTCATGAAGAACCTAACATAGATGCAAAAAAGTTTTATGAAATGTTAGATGCTGCGAATCAACCAATTTACAGTGGTTGAAGAGAAAGTCTCTCTAAATTATCGTTGGCTGCTAGAATGATGAATATTAAAACCGATCACAATCTACCTGAAAATTGCATGGATGTTTGGGCAGACTTGTTTAAAGAGTATTTGCCGGAAGACAATGTGTCTGCTGATTCTTATTATGAGATTCAGAAATTGTTTTATAGTCTTGGGTTGCCTTCGGAGATGATAGATGTTTGCATTGAAAATTGCATGATTTGCTGGGGAGATGATGAGAAGTTAAAAGAATGTTGATTCTGAAAGAAGCCACGATTCAAACCACAAGGACGAGGGCATAATAGGGTACCTTACCAAAGGATGTGGTACCTACTACTTACAGACACATTGAAAAGATTGTACCAATCTGAGGAGACTGCCAGAGGGATGAGATGGCATGCCGAGCATACTCAGACGGAGAGTGAGATGACTCATCCATCAGATGCAAGAGCTTGGAAACATTTTAACAATGTACATCCAGATTTCGTTAGCAATAGCCGGAATGTGTATCTTGGATTATGCACAGATGAATTTAGTTCATTTGGAATGTCAGGAGACAATATTCATTGTGGCCAGTCTTTCTTACGCCATACAACCTGCCACCAGAGATGTGCATGCGACGAGAGTTTCTATTCATGACCATATTAATATCTGGTCCAAAGCATCCAAGAAGATCTCTAGATGTTTTTTTACAACCACTGATAAAAGAGTTGAAAGATTTGTGGTCAACAGGGGTGAGGAAGTATGATTGTTCATCAAAAACTAATTTTACGATGCGAGCGATGCTTCTGTGGACGATAAGTGACTTTCTTGCATATCGGATGTTGTCTGGATGGACTACACATGGGAGATTATCTTGTCCATATTGTAATGGAATGACATATGCGTTTCAGTTAAAGAATGAAAGGAAGGCAAGTTGTTTCGATTGTCACCGTAGATTTCTTCCCATTCACCATCCGTATAGAAGAAACAAGAGATTGTTCGGGCGTAAAAAGGTTGTGAGAGACACTTCTCCTCCATATTTAACTGGAGAACAAATCGAAGCGCAAATCGATTACTACGGTGCTCTAGAAACCGTTCCTCGTGGTGGTAATTGACATGTTCCCAGTAATATGCCTGATTATTACGGAGTTCAGCACAACTGGCACAAAAAGAGTATATTTTGGGAATTGACATATTGGAAGGATCTTATTTTACGTCAAAACCCCGATGTGATGCATATAGAGAAGAATTTTTTTGAGAACATCCCGAACACAATATTGAATGTCCCTGGAAAGACGAAATACAACATCAAATCAAGGTTAGACTTACCTGATATTTGCTCAAGAAGTGAGTTACATATAAAAAGCAATGGACAAGTTCCAGTTCCAATATTCAGATTGTCATCAGAAAAAAAGTCGGTGTTGTTCAACTGGGTTGCATCCGAAGTGAAGTTCCCTGATGGGTATGCTTCAAATCTTTCGAGATGTGTTGAAAAAGGTCAAAAGTTCCCAGGGATGAAGAGTCATGATTGTCATGTCTTTATGCAACGACTACTTCCATTTGTATTTGCGGAGCTACTGCCAACAAATGTACATGAAGCACTTGCAGGTAATATATATATATATATAAACATATGCTTTAATTATATTTCTTTTATATACATTGTTTAAATAATGTGACTAATGTGTTTTAAATTTTGAAATATGCAAGGAATTGGAGCATTTTTCAGGGATCTGAGCACCCGTACTCTTAAAGAGGATGTCGTTGAACAACTTCATGAGAACATTCCAATCTTACTGTGCAACTTGGAGAAAATATCTCCGCCAACATTTTTTGACGTCATGGAGCATCTAGTCGTCCACCTCCCGTATGAGGCATTGCTTCGAGGACCTGTACATTACGGATGGATGTATCAGTATGAACGGGCCATGAAATATTTGAAAGGAAAATCTAAAAACCTCGCAAGAGTTGAAGGTTCTATAGTTGCCGGAAGTTTGACGGAAGAAACAACACACTTCACATCATACTACTTTGCACCGAAAGTACGTACGCGGAAACGAGCTCCAAGAAGATATGATGATGGTGGTGTTGTGCCGACATATTTAAAAAAAGATGTTCTAGATATCTTTTGCCAAATTGGGAGATTTGGTGGGAAATTGAAAGAGGTTTGGTGGTCGAGTGATGAAGACCTCCATAGTGCCCACATTTATATTCTTCTCAACTGCGAGCATGCATTGATTCGCTATTTTGAAAGGTAGTTACACATTTCTAAGTAAACTTATAATTACAGACACATATGTTTTTTTTGGAATTGATTAATTAACAAAAAATGTACAGCCAATTTGTTACTCAAGTCGAAGAAGCAATTCTGGATATATCCACAAGTGAGTTAGACAGAAGGAAAGATCAACACTTTATTAAGTGGTTAAGGAAACATGTATTATAACGTTCTCTTTATTTTTCAATGTTCGTTGTTACTATGATTAATTTCACAGTTCTTTTTATTTTTGCAGGTTGATTATGACGATCCAGATTGTCCCGCATGGTTTCACGAATTAGTTCAAGGTCCAGTTGCAAAGGTCACCACATCACCGATGTATTTCACACGAGGCTATACTTTTCATACATGAGTATGGTAGACAACGTGCGACAAGTAATTATGGAATATGTGTGAAAGGCAAAACAAATTTCTATGAGATCTTGTAGCAGATTATTGAAGTTGAATTTCCATGGTTATTGAAGCTGAAATGCGTCCTCTTCCCAAGCAGACCAAGTTTGCTATGTTCCATATCCTCGGATGACAACCTCATGGATAAATTGGTTATATGTTATCAAAGTTACACCACGTGGACGCATAATCGCTGGAGAAGAGTCACCTTTACAAGAAGAACACACCAATGGAGTTGAGGAACCTGATCAACAAGTTGATGACATCCTTCTCATCGATCCGCATAATCGTGAATACGAAGATTTTCCAGACGATAACACAGACGAAGCTGTTGAAGACAAGTTTAGTGAAGATGATGATGTTTCTAGTGATGACGAAATTGATAATAATGTATCCGAATGATGTTTACTTTGTTTGATTAATGAATGTGTTTACTTTGTTTGATTATGAAAATGATGTTGCGGTTTGGGGTTTTGGTTTGAGGTTTAGGAAGAAGTAGAGGTTGATGTTATAAGTTATAGAAGTTGGGGTTTTGGGTTTGGGGTTTCTGTTTTTAGGGATTTAGGAACATTTCCTCGTAACTTCCTAGTAAATAGAAAACACGGACCTGTTTATTTCCACGTAAGTATGTTTCCTCGTAAACTCCACGTAAAATAAAAACGCGGGCCTGGTTATTTCCTCGTAAGATTTCCTAGTAAAATCCTCGTGGATTGGGCCAGGTTATTTCCTCGTAAAGCAAAACACGGGCCTGGTTATTTCCTCGGTAACTTTACGTGGACTTTACGAGGAAAAAATATACGGGCCTGGTTATTTACTCGTAAATTTACGTGGGCTTTACGAGGAATTAAACACGGGCCTGGTTATTTCCTCGTAAATTTACTTGGTAGTTACGAGGAAATATAATTGCCTATATAAACTCGAGCCACCACATTTCTCTAATTCGTAGCAACTTCCTCTTTATCTCCTCTTAAGGTATTCCTCTCTACTTCCTCTCTAGATAGTTTAGGTAATTAGTTTAGGATTAGTTTAGGTGGTTAGTTTAGGGAATTTAGTTTATTAGGTGGTTAGTAATATATTTATGTTTTTAGGTGGTTAGTAATATATATATATATATGTTTTTTTATTAATATGATGAATTAATTTCTTTTTTTGTAGATGGTTAGAGCTAATAAGCTTAAGAAAGCGACGACTCATTACAGAGACATGTTTACCGGGCCTAGTACTCATATAGGCGCATCATCTTCATCTCCCGGTTCGGTTCCGGATACTATCCCCGAGACTCAGTCTTTTCAGAGAGTCTCGCAGTCACCTCCTCCTCCTCCTGATGCGGCCGAAGTTCATCCCGACTTGCTCGTGCCGCCGACGGCTCCTTATGCTACGTACACCGTCGAAGACCTTCTTGCTCAGCCAGGCAGGCAAGGTTTACCAGTCCTAGACCCCAACCGAAAGGAAGGCGCTTACTGGTACGTTTCATGTTTAAATATATTTTTTATTTATAACAACATTCAAATATTTAATTAATAATGTTAATTTGTTTTTGTTCTATTCAGGTTTGGGGCCGATAGTCGTGTCGCTCGGACCGTAACCGAGGTGATCAAAGGTTATTTTCCCGTCGCACATCCGAACTGGAAAACGACGCCGAACCACGTCCGAAAGACGTGGTTCAAAATGTTCGCGGTAAATGACTATTAATTTTATTTTTTTAATTATTAGAATTTTTACAATATTTTTAGACTAATGTTAATATTTTTTAATTTGGTTTACAGCAAAAATGGCGTTGGTCCATAGGAGTGAACGAGGACGTGAAAGAAGCTTTTATCAAAAAGGCAAAAGAGCGATTGTTGGACACGGTGTCTCACTACAAGAAAACTAAGCTTTTACTAGGAAACTTTACTAGGAAAATATTTCCTCGTAAACTTACTACGATTTTACTTCGGTTTTACGAGGAAACCTGTTTTCCTCATAAAGTGCTCGTAATCCTACAAGAAAAAGGTTTCCTCGTAAAATCGAAGTAACCTTACGTGGCTTTTACGAGGAAAACGTCATTTTCCTCGTAAACTCATAGTAACACTTATCCTCGTAAAATCCTAGTAACACTTTACTACGAAATTAGGAGGAAAGGTTTTGTTACTACGAAATTAAGAGGAAATGGATAGAAAATATCGAATTTAAATCAAAAACGTGTTTTGTACTTACTTTTCCTAGCAATTTCCTAGTAAATTCTCAGATTCGAAAATTCCTATAAATACCACCATATGTGATTCATTTGAAACACACCAAAAAAAATCAGCTATAAGCTTAATCAAACACAAAAAAAATGTCCGGTCCGGGAAATATTTTCGAGTTGCGGAAGTGGATGTATTCAAACAGAGATAATAACGGAAGGGTGACGAAAGAATTTCTCGAAGGGTTGGAGACGTTTATGCATCAAGCATATTCGACACCACTCACGCAGGAAAGTGGTAAGATGTTCTGTCCTTGTCGGAAATGTTGCAATACCAAATTAGGCCCTCGTGAAAATGTTTGGAAGCATTTAATAAATAGAGGTTTTATGCCATATTATTATATTTGGTATCAACATGAAGAAGATGCTAGTTGTAGGAATGAAGGTAGCAGTAGTAATAGCAATTTTCAGATTGAACCGGTTGAGCATTTGCGTAATGAAGGTAGCAGTAGTAATAGTTATCATCACCAAGAGGAACAAATGGTAGATTGTGATAGGGTTCATGATATGGTAGGTGATGCCTTTGTAACTCATGATGATGATGAAGTTGAAGAACCTAACTTAGATGCAAAAAAGTTTTATGAAATGTTAGATGCTGCGAATGAGCCAATTTACAGTGGTTGTAGAGAAGGTCTGTCTAAATTGTCGTTGGCTGCTAGAATGATGAGTATTAAAACCGATCACAATCTACCTGAAAATTGTATGGATGCATGGGCAGACTTGTTTAAAGAGTATTTGCCAGAAGACAATGTGTCTGCTGAATCTTATTATCAGATTCAAAAATTGGTATATAGTCTTGGGTTGCCCTCGGAGATGATAGACGTTTGCATCGACAACTGCATGATTTACTGGGGAGATGATGAGAAGTTAGAAGAATGTCGATTTTGTAAGAAGCCACGATTCAAACCGCAAGGTCGAGGGCGAAATAGGGTACCGTACCAAAGGATGTGGTACCTACCAATCACAGACAGATTGAAAAGATTGTACCAATTTGAGGAGACAGCTGGAGGGATGAGATGGCACGCCGAGCATACTCAGACGGATGGAGAGATGACTCATCCATCAGATGCAAGAGCATGGAAACATTTTAACAATGTACATCCACATTTCGCTAGCAATAGCCGGAATGTGTATCTTGGATTATGCACTGATGGATTTAGTCAATTTGGAATGTCTGGGAGACAATATTCATTGTGGCCGGTCTTTCTTACACCGTATAACTTGCCACCGGAGATGTGCATGCGACGAGAGTTTCTATTCATGACCATATTAATACCTGGTCCAAAACATCCAAAAAGATCTCTCGACGTTTTTCTACAACCACTGATAAAAGAGTTGAAAGATTTGTGGTCAACAGGGGTGAGGAAGTATGATTGTTCATCAAAAACTAATTTTACGATGCGAGCGATGCTTCTGTGGACGATAAGTGACTTTCTTGCATATCGGATGTTGTCTGGATGGACTACACATGGGAGATTATCTTGTCCATATTGTAATGGAATGACATATGCGTTTCAGTTAAAGAATGAAAGGAAGGCAAGTTGTTTCGATTGTCACCGTAGATTTCTTCCCATTCACCATCCGTATAGAAGAAACAAGAGATTGTTCGGGCGTAAAAAGGTTGTGAGAGACACTTCTCCTCCATATTTAACTGGAGAACAAATCGAAGCGCAAATCGATTACTACGGTGCTCTAGAAACAGCTCCTCGTGGTGGGAATTGGCATGTTCCCAGTAATATGCCTGATTATTATGGTGTTCAACACAATTGGCACAAAAAGAGTATATTTTGGGAATTGCCATATTGGAAAGATCTTCTTTTGCGCCACAACCTTGATGTGATGCATATAGAGAAGAACTTTTTTGAGAACATCATGAACACTATATTGAATGTTCCAGGGAAGACGAAAGACAACGTAAAATCAAGGTTGGACTTACCCGATATCTGCTCAAGGAGTGAGCTACATATAAAAAGCAATGGGCAAGTTCCAATTCCAATTTTCAGACTGTCATCAAAAAAAAAGTCTGCGTTGTTCAACTGGGTGGCTTCAGAAGTGAAGTTCCCCGATGGGTATGTTTCAAATCTCTCAAGATGTGTTGAGAAAGGGCAAAAGTTCTCCGGGATGAAGAGCCATGATTGTCATGTCTTTATGCAGCGACTACTTCCCTTTGCGTTTGCGGAGCTACTACCGCCAAAAGTACATGAAGCACTTTCAGGTAATTAATTAATATAATACGATGACATGATTAATTTATTTATATATATATATACACTAATATTGATAATTTTTGTTTTTATATATATATAAGGAATTGGAGCATTTTTTAGGGATCTGAGCACCCGCACTCTTAAAGTGGAAGTTGTCCAACAACTTCATGAAAACATCCCCGTCTTAATCTGCAACTTGGAGAAAATATTCCCGCCAACTTTTTTCGACGTCATGGAACACCTAGTTGTCCACCTCCCGTATGAAGCATTACTTCGTGGACCCGTGCATTATGGATGGATGTATCAGTATGAAAGGGCCATGAAAACTTTGAAAGGAAAAGCCAAAAACCTAACAAGAGTTGAAGGTTCTATTGTGGCGGGAAGTTTGACGGAAGAAACATCACATTTCACTTCGTACTACTTTGCACCGAAAGTACGTACAAGGAAACGAGCTCCAAGAAGATATGATGATGGTGGTGTCGTGCCGACATATATGGAAGACGATGTTCCAGACATCTTTTGTCAAATTGGGCGATTGAGTGGGAAATTGAAGGAGGTTTGGTGGTCGAGTGATGAAAACGTCCATAGTGCACACCTTTATATTCTTCTTAATTGCGAGCATCCATTGATCGCTTATTTTGAAAGGTAAATATATAAACATATACACACTTAATTATATATATATATATATATATCAATATTAAATATAATACATAACATATATGATTTTACAGTCAATTTGAGACTCAAGTCGAGGAAGCAATACCTGGTATATCGACAACTGAGTTAGACAAAAGGAAAGATCAACACTTTATCAAGTGGTTGAGGAAACATGTATTTGTTTATTACTTAAATTGTATGCATACATTAGCAAAGTAAGTTTAATGTCTAATTATTTAACTTTTTTGTTGCAGGTTGATTATGACGATCCTGAGTATCCCGCATGGTTTCGCGAATTACTTCAAGGTCCAGTTGCAAAGGTCACTACATCGTCGATGTATTTCACCCGAGGCTATACTTTTCATACCTATGACTATGGTAGACACCGGGCGACAAGTAATTATGGAATATGTGTGAAAGGCGAAACAGATTTCTACGGGATCTTGCAGGAGATTTATGAAGTTCAATTCCCGGGTATGGGTTTGAAATGCGTTATCTTCAAGTGTGAGTGGTACGATGGTACGACCCCGTCGTAAACAGAGGTGTTCGGATTAACAAGAACAGTGTAGTTGATGTCAACGGTGGACGAAGGTAAATTTTTTTTTTTTAATATCCAGGTTTTCAGTATTAATTAAATTTTTCATAATGATCTTTATTTACGTAGGTACAACAAGTTCGAGCCTTTCATATTAGCTTCCCAAGCAGATCAAGTTTGCTTCATTCCATACCCTCGGATTACTACCTCGGGAATAAACTGGTTAGCTGTTATCAAAGTTACACCTCGAGGACGAATAATCGCTGGAGATGAACCACCATTACAAGAAGAAAACACCAATGAGATCGAGGTAGCTGAAGCAGAAATTGATGAGTTCTTACTCATTGATCCGCATAATCGTGAATACTAAGATGTTCCTGATCACTCAACGGACGAAGGTGTAGACGACGAGTTTTTAGAAAATGATGATGTTTCAACAGATGACGACAATGTATCTGAATGAATTATGTATGTTTAAAAGTTTTTTTAATCACAAAAATGAATTTCGATTATATATGTTTTAAGTTTGTTTAATCACAAAATAAATTTGCATTTGGGGTTTAGGGTTTATGTGTAGAAGAGGTTAGGAGTTTGGTGGTAGAAGAGGTTATAAGTTAAGGAAGGTGTGGTTTGGGGTTTGGGGTTTGGAGTTTAGGGATTTATAAACCCTTTCCTCGTAAAACCCTAGTAAAAGAAAACACGGGCATATCTATTTCCTCGTAAAGCCCTAGTAAGGTTTACTAGGGCTTTACGAGGAAAAGTACACCGGCATAGCAAGTTCCTCGTAAATGCTTTTCCTCGTAAAGCCCTAGTAAAAGGCTTACGAGGACCTTACGAGGAAATAGAAACACGGGCATATCTATTTCCTCGTAAGGCCCTAGTATAATTACTAGGGCTTTATGAGGAAACCAAATTCCTTATATATACTCGAGCCATCCAGTTTCTCATTTTCTAGTAACCTTCTCTCTAAATCCTCTAAAGGTACTCTCTAATTCGTAGTTAGGTGATTAGATTAGGGAATTTAGATTAGGTGGTTAGTTTAGGGAATTTAGATTAGGTGGTTAGTTTAGGGAATTTAGATTATGTTCGTTTACTTTTTATTTAGTGTTTTTTTAAATTATACGGTGAATTAATGTTTCGATTTTTTTTTTAAATATAGATGCCTAGACAGAGTAAGCTTGCTAAGGCTGCCGGTAGGAGGACGTCGTCTCTCGAGGGGAGTCACTACGGAGACATGTTTGGGCGCCAGGATGCTCCGGGTTCGTCTTCGTCAGCTCCCGGTTCATCTTCGATTCTCGAGACTCAGGGAGCTTCTACGGCGTCCCGGGAACCACATCCTCCTCATCCTCCTCCTCCACCGGTCGGGGTTCATCCCGATTTGGATGTGCCGCCGAACGCACCCTTTGCGGTGTACACGGTGGAGGATATTTTGGCCCTTCCAGGCAGAGAAGGACTCGCAGAGCTAGACCCTATCCGACGGGACGGCCAAAACGTATTCTGGTATGTTTTAATTTTAAAAAAGTTTTTTTAATTTATTTTTTAATTAACAAAATATTTAGAAATTAATCTAATTAATGATTTATTTTGTGTCTTCCCAGGTTTGGTGTTGACAATTGTGTCGGATCTAGCGTCTCGGACTGCATTAAGGGATACTTTCCCGATCCAGCTCCAAACTGGAAGATGACGGCGAGCCACACAAAAAAGACGTGGTTCAAATCATTCGCTGTAAGTTTAATTAGTTAATTTATTTTTAATTATTTAAAATTATTAATATTATTGAACTAATCCGTTTTTTATTTTACCTTGTTACAGCAAAAGTATCGTTGGTCTATTGGGATTCACCAGCGGGTGAAGAAGGAGTTTGAGGCCAAGGCAAGAGCACGATTGCTCGACATGGTCTACAACTGGAAGGGCGACTACCAGGTATAAATTTATAAATTATTATATATATATATATAGTTTTAAAAATATTATATACTTTAATTAATTCTATTTTTTTAAATCAGGTGGATGGTTACGAGGCCGGGAAACCCGATTGCCTCACAACCACGGTGTGGGATGGCCTCATCAGCTTTTGGGGGTTGCCGGACTCGGTCAGAACCTCTAACACAAACTCCGAGAACCGCATGACCAAAGACGAGCATGGCAACACCAAGGTTCTTCACACCACTGGTCGAAAACCTCACGCGGGAATTCGTCTAGACATGGTAAAATGATTTTTAATAACTATTTATATTTTATTTAAATATTCCAAATTAATATTTAATTTTATAAATTAATTTCAGGCTAAGGAGACAGGAGTTCTTCCGTCTCTGAAAGACCTATACGAGAGGACCCACCGGAACAAGGCTGGGCGGTTTGTAGATCCTGCTTCCGAGCGGATCTACAACGAGGTTGTTGCCCGAGTTGACGAACGCCAGACCCAGTTGACTCAGCAGGCTGGGACTCCAGTCATATTATCCACTTTTGAAGTGGATAAGATTTACGAGGAGGTAAATAATTTCGTTTTACTATTAATTTTAAATTTTTTAAAAAAAAATTTCTTAATGTTATTCATATTTTTAATTACAGGTCGCCCCTAAGAAAAAGGGGCGTGTCATCGGGATTGGCTCGGTTAACGATGTCCCTGCAGCGACATCGTCTTATCATCAGCAGCAGCACGATGTCAATGCTCAGCTGCGCTCGGAGTTGGCTTCGCTCACCCAGCATGTCACTTCTCTCACCAATGTCATCGACATTATGGCGGTTGGAAACCCGCATTTGGAGGAGATGTTGCGTCAGAGACGGGAAGGCGGAGAGATTCCACCATCACAGTCACAGCCGGCCACCAACTACGGACAAGATTTCCCGAGCCAGGACGACTTCGTTCAGCAATTTCACGACCACCATCCGTAGTTTTTTTTTTATATTTTAATTGTATATTATGAATTTTAAAACTTTTTGTATATTATTTAGTTATTTATAAAATATTTTGTTTTTTAGTTTTTATTTATAATTTTATTTTTTTTAATTTTAAAAAAATAAAATAATTATATTTATAATTAATTTTTTTGAATAGGGAAAAAACCATTTCGCAGCAAAATCCTCGTAAGGATTCCAAGTAAAATCCTCGTAAAATTTCCTAGTAACTTCCTCGTAAAGTTTTACTACGATCTTACTAGGAAAACCTTACTACGATGTTACGAGGAACTGCTGCGAGGAGCTTACGAGGAAACCTGACCCATGACTTTACGAGGAAATGTTTCCTCGTAAATTAGCTACGACTTTACGAGGAAAAAGGCTTTACGATGAACGTTTTACGAGAAAACGAGTTTCCTCGTAATTTCCTAGTAAATGGCCATTTACTAGGAAATTACGAGGAAACTCGTCCTAGTAATGGCCGAGTTTTCTTGTAGTGTCTAACTGGAAGGACGATTATTTGGTCGACGATTATGAGCACGGGAAGCCCGCTGCGCTCAGAACGGAGGTGTGGGATGGCCTCATACGTTATTGGAACTTGCCATCCTCGATCAGAGTCTCCAACAGCTGCTCCTCTTCCCGTCTGACGAGAGACGAGCATGGTAACTTGCCCATGCTTCACTCTTCAGGTCAAACACCACACGCCGGTGTCCGTCTACAGATGGTAAATATTTAAATTTATTAAAAATTTTATTATATCTATTTTAATTGATTAATTATTTTTAATTATTTTTTTAGGCTAAAGAGACGGGAGTTCTACCCTCTCTTAAGGAACTTTACGAGAGTACCCACAAGAACAAGGCTAGGAAATTTGTAGATCCTAGATCCGAGTAAATCTACAACGATGTTGTTGCTCGGGTTGAAGAGCGCCAAACCCAGCTGACCCAGCAGTCCACCGACGAGACACCCGTTATATTATCTACATCTCAAGTGGATGAGATTTACGAGGAGGTAAAATTGTTTTATTATTATTCATTTAATTTTTTTTTATTATTGGCTAACATTAATTTTTATTTTTTTAAAAGGTCGTCCCTAAGAAAAAAGGACGTAGATTGGGGATTGGTTCCGTTAATGATGTCCCAAGAGCGACATCATCTTATGCTCAGCGACGAGAAGATGAGACTGCTCAGCTGCGTGCGGAGTTACAAGCGACGCAAGCTCAAATGGGTTCACTCGAGAGTTTCCTGGACGTTCTAGCGGCCGGAAATCCGCAATTGGAGCTAATGTTAGCTGCGAGACGGAGACAATTGGGCATTCCAGACCCAGACCTCCAGAACGAGATGGACAAAAGGAACGACGACTCCCAGAACCCATAGCTCTTGTTTCCTTTTGTTGTAATATAAATTGTATAAAACATTAATATTTATAAAATATTTTTGTTTTATTTTATTAATTTAATTTAATTTCAATAAAATATTTTATTATATTTAATAAAATTATCAATGCATGGAAAAATAAGTTTCGAAGTTAATTACTCGTTAACTCTACGAGGAATTAACTACAGAATTTACCGTGGGATTTACTTGGAAAGTTTTACGTGGCTATTACGACGAAATCTAACGAGAGACTTACGAGGACTATGTTACGTGGATTTAACGAAGAAAGTTTAGCCAATATTTTACGAGGAAACCTTTACGTGTAATTAGCAAGAAAAAGTTAGCGTGTATTGTGCGTGGATATGTTGCGTGGCTTTTACGAGAAAATTTAGGCCCGACTTTATGAGGAAATGTTTCCTCGTAAATTTTACGTGAATTTAGCGAGGAAACTGTCTTTACGACGAACGTGGCACGAGGTTTACCGTTTCGTGGTTATTTCCTCGTAAACCCTCTTTTATGAGGAAATAGCCAGGAAATCGGCCCTTGCTAAGTAATTGTTTTCTTGTAGTGAAAGATTTGCCCTTTTAGTTATCCGAATACTTATTTAAACAATTTTCAGTAACAAAGGTTTGGCATAATTAAGAAGTGGTTACTAAGAAGAGAGAAACGTAAACAAATTAAAATTAACTCACAACTCTATAAACGTAGAAAACATCATTTAAACTTTTAAAAAAAAAATAGTTTTGAATTTTTTGAAGAAAACTAACTATAGTCAAACTTAAACAAAATTGTCAAAACATAAAATTCCCACTATTTGACTAATTATCAAAAATATACATTAAACTTGATAGTAAAGTTAGTTTTCATGTTATGCATACTTATTAGAATATGTATTCATAATTGAGTTTGTATATGGTATGAGATTTTTTAGGTTTTTGAAAAAATTATATTTTTTTCAGATACCCGTTTGGACTCTTCTTCAGTTCGGGTTAATCTAGATAAAACCAAAACCCAAAATATCGTAGAACAAGATCCATTCAAACATTATGTCAGGTTCACTTCAATGGTTTTACCTTTTCTCGGACTAGATCGATTCGGATTTTGTCATGCGAGGAAATGAATACTACTGAGGATAAACTTCAACCTCTTTTGAGCATCGCGACAAATTGTGTGGTGGCTATTCAGCTTGAAGACCGGCCAATGATGAGAGAGGTGTTGAACATGGTGAAGGATGCAAGAGCGGAAGAAGCAGTGACCATTCACCTGGGAGATGGTCAGATACAGTTCATAAATGCCAAGAGAGGATCATATGAGCATATGAGGCCGGTTGTTGTGAGTTCTCCCATTGTTTTATTGTTGAAGTAGTACTAGGGGTTCATAATGTAAGGATTCTCTTGACTCCATGCTAATCAAATCAAGGGATTAATCAACGACTGGAAGATGAAATGCAAACCTGGTTCAGTATTTTTCCTGCCATACCAAAATAACAGCTGATTTCACACCAAACCTTAGTTTAAAAAGGCAAGCGCGTTTGTCGCCAAAGCGCAAGACGTACCAGAGTGCAAGGCCAAACGCCTTAGTATTCTAAGACAAGTCAAGTTCTTTCAGGCGTTCGCCATGGTGCACCTTAACTTAAATATACAGCGCCTTCTAGTTTCCTGTTAAATCACTATTTTGACTGAACCCTCAAAACAACTTGGAAACCCTATTTGCAACTACTTTGAAAACCCTTATAAGATCTTTACAACATGAAGCTTAGGTCCTTAGAGTTTTGGAATAAAGCAATTGAATCTAGTTTTCTTTCATTCCAAGAAAAAAGAATCTAATTTTCAAGTTCTTTTTAAAATTTTTTATCAATGTTTATATAGCTAACTATATTAGTGTTGTACACGACTAACCATCTACACTACTCTATAACCATCTTATCTACTTAACCGTAGAAGTAGTTACGCGTGTATAGCTAACACGTACACACTTCAAACCTAGGAACAACTATCAATGCATTTCTAAGTTTCTCTATAGCGCTATATTAGTAACCTACGTTGGAAGGGGTTACATCCATAAGGCTAGTGCCTTAGGAGCGTCATGCGCCATTTAAAATACAGATCAGAAGAAATGAAGTTATACATTCTATTGGATTTAAATTGCATGTATATTACACACTAAAGATGTTCAGAAGTTCAAACATTAGACTCTTCCAACATAAACCATTATGATTGCAAAACAATACTCTCGGCACCTCTGGATCCAAAAATAAACATAAAAGTAGAATGAAGGCTCTGAACAGAAGCTTAGTTCAACTGGAACAGGAGCTTACTGCCTAGCAAGTAAGCCTGCACTGCAGAATGTCCAAAATGATCAATCTGACAAATGATTATTAGAGTCACATTAAACTCTGTGACAATGAACCTATGGTTGAGGGTTTATCTGACCAATCATGCCTGTATAGTGTTGTACTGCTTTATATGCATATCCATTTCTGAAGAAGAGGCAATGTTACTTAAAAGAAACAAGAACCAGTGTGATCTAGCCACAATACAACTTCAGACACCAAAGATTTTCTTGCAGCTGGGCTGAAATAAGGTGCATAAGAAAAAAAAAAGGTGGCCTATCAGACAACCGTGCAACCACCCCGGAGAGGTCAGACTTAACCAGATAGCGATCCTCTACAAGAGGTACGACTGTACGAGTCTATAGAACAGATCCTGTTCAAGTAAGGCCATGACCTCTACCTTATTCTCTATGGTATATAGACAGCATGGCTTCTATGTAAACCAGCGATGTGGTAGAAAATTAAAAACTTCACATACCCAATAACTCTGCCGTATATAAACTCAACGCATTAATCCCACTTACGCATCGTCTAGTTTATATGCAACCGTTTTCTCTGATCAGCCATGCTTCGTGAATCCATTACATGAGATATGGTTCTCTGCGTCTTTTCGTTTCATCTCTCTCAATCGAACTGAAGGGAAAAGGGTAACTGATGAGTGTACGATGTCGATGAGCTTAACCAACTCAAACCTATACCACCAGCTCTCTTGGTTAAATATTTTCTTTACATATCAAATAATTGACTACTCTGTTTCTTCCTAGAAAGAAGGACAGTATGTTTTTTTTTGGATAAGCTCCTAATACGCTAAGCTAGAAAACCGATGTTATAGGAACATTTCAATGTTCTTGGTATTACTAATAAGGAGAAACTTTCGATACAAACTCCAAAACTTAACTACACCGGAACCATGCCAGTAATTAACTAAACCACTCAAAAATCTCTTTTTCAGGAGAGATTTGCGATTACACGTTCACATTTATCTTCCAGTATCTTGACAGCTTCAGTGAAGAGAACATCCGGAGGCATAGATCCAGTGGACTCAATTTTAACTGAAAATACACACAAAAAAAAAAAAAAACTCAATTAGGCTTTCTTTCAGACAGAATGTGAGTTGCAGAGCAAAATGAATGTTTTTATTTTCTTACAGATAAAATGGTTCTTGACACGTCGCAGAGCCACATTCTCTATCCATTTTTTCTGTTGTTTTTCTTCATCTTTGTTCATGTCCTCTCCATAATTTTCCCTGACGCATTGCCTACACAACGTGCACTCACGCGGCCGTGCTACCGTTGCCCTCTTCCTACCTGTTTTTTTTTTGTTTTTCATTTTTGCAAAGTCAATATCAAGCTCGAATTGCAGCAGAGAATCTCCTATTGGTTAAATGTTTTTACTTTACCATTGCCAATGTCTTCAATGTCAAAAACATTTTGTGGACAGGCTTTTACGAGTCGTTCAGCATCCTCATCCTCAACTTCCCTTAGTAGAATAACCTAAAAGACATTACCAAACAAAAAAGCATTACAAGAAAGATTAGATTGAGAGGCAAGACTGAAGCTGAGGTAATAAAACTGGTCACCTCAGGAAGCATTCGATACCAAGCCGTAGCTACTGGTGACCACTTTGCGTGTGTTTTACCAATGCCCTTAACCGCATGAGCCTCCAGCTCAATCTCCTACATAAATAAAGATAAAAAATTAAAGAGGAGGCAAATGTTTTTGTTCATCTGAAGCTCTGTAACAGCTTAGAAAGAGAAAAAAGAGTACATGGCCAGGGCCGAGTTTCGCTATCAATATGTCAGGATAACTCGGAGTGATAGGATTATCAGCGAGTTCAGGGAAGAAGTCTCCTTGGCTGCGGCTGAAGGAAGTGTAAGTTTTTGGGATTGAGTTCGAATCTCCTGATTCTTTAACCAGCTCACTTCCATTTGGTAACCAAATCAATTGATCCGTCAAAACTACAATAAAAGAGAACCTTTCATGGGAACTAGAGCTATCAATTATGAACCTTTCTGATGCAAACCAAAGAAAGAATATAATATTACCTTTCTTACGTCCTTGACCTTTGGCACATTTGGCATGGAGTTTGAAAACAATGGTGTTCTTTTCATTTGGCTGGTCGTTCTCTACGGACAGAGAGAAATAAAGAATTAAACTGAGACACACATATGTAATTGCTTAAAGAGATGGATACTTACCAGATAAATACTCGAAGAGCTTGGGGTCAGCAGCAATAGGAACAAGACCCATCCTCTGAGCAATAACTTCATCTTGAACAATGGATGTGTTGTTTGCTATAAATACTTTTTCAAAAGCCATTGTAGGAAGCTGCAGAAAAGAAGATGAAAAAGACTCTTTTAAGAATCAAGATTCATAGAGGCTGTGCTAGAGAGATAGATAATGTGACAGCAGCACCTCAGCTAGAAGGATCCTTCTGAAGGCATTGGCGATTGCTGCATCGATACCGATCATATCAAATTCCAACTCCATTCCATCTTTTGAAATTTTAATGACATCAACTTTGAAATTCTCAGAGAAGTTGTCTAGTTTCACACTGTTGTCAACACCCATACCGTTATAGGCACCAGAGTAAACGACGCTTGCCGTCTACAGGAACATACACAAAGATTAAAGACTTTAGCTTTCACACATATCATTCGGATTTTGACAAACCCACTATGTAATCTTGTAAGACTATAAGACCCAACACACAAACTTACAGCTTTTTAAAAGTAAAAGTGAAGAGAGAAAGAAGTAGGTACATGAATAGGAGCGTCGTTTTTACAGAGGACACGAGTTCGCTGGAGTTGGAGATGCGGAGGAAGTCCGGTAGGGATGTCGGGAAGATCCATTATGTTGAAATTCTTAGCGAATGTCTTTTCTTCTTCGGTGACGATCCTTTTTTCCTCGTCTTTGGTCGCCATATTTCTTTGCAGCGGTTCTGTTTTGACTGTGAGCAAATCCCAAGTTTTAGGGTTTTAGATGAAGATTTCGAAGAGAGACAGGAGGAGGAGGGGAAAGAGTTGAATAGGGTTTATCGACTCGTGCGACGTCTTCTTTTTGGGCATTGGTTCATCGTTTTGGTTCGGTTCATTTGATTTATTTGCCTCCGGTATAGATAAAAGAGTGAGAATCGTCTAAAAACAAATACGACACTGTCGAATTTATCCAGCTCATGTCAGAGATTGTTTTCATTATTAATAAAAATTAATATGGTATTAATTTTCAAATTTTAAAAATTAATATAGTATTAATTTTAAAAATTAATATCTGTTACAAATAAAAAAATCACAAATAATAAAAAATTTAGAATCAGATATATGATTTGCTCCGATATTTATATATAAATGTATATATACAATCAAATATAAAATTTTAAATGTATAATTTATATAATTATTATTTTCATATATTATTTTATTATTTTTTTATGAAATTACTTGTAAAATATTAAAATAAAAAAAGAAATAATAAATAATAAATCTTTATAAAAACTATATTTACTAAAATTTTGTATGCGAAAGATATTTTTTAAATAACATAATTGTATTATTTATTTTAAATTTACTTATATTAGATAAATTGCATGAAATATTTGTAATATTCATAAATATCTAAAAATCCCATATCCAAAATTTGGAAGTTAAACAAATCGAAAAATCATATATTTTTTAAAATATAAAACAAATACCAAAAATGATGTACCCACCCCTAGCTAGCGCCATCAAACAGGCACAACTCACGGAGCAATGAGCAGAAGTGCAGAACCAACCAATACCCACCGGCACCGGTCATTATTATTATTCACAATTTTTTTTGGCGTTTTTATATTTTCTCAAATATTTTTTTTTTTATATTTTCGCTTTTGGCAGCCAACTTCTCCCACTGTGTCCCGCTTTGTCATCCATCATTCATTTCATCCGTTTCTTTTCTTCATTTTCCCTTAAATTAATTTATTTTCTTAGCCTTTTGAATCATCGAATGTTGTGTTTCTCTGCATTTCAAGAAACCCATCACCTCCTTAAGATTCTCAATCGCAATTAATTAGCTCCTCTCGATTCCTTGTCTTTGTAGGTATTTTTTCTTCTTCTGAATTTAATTGATCGAAGAGAATCAATATTTTCTCTTTTCTACGTCTCTGTGATTTTTTTTTTTTTATGTATGGTGATAATAATCGGTGTGTATGATTAGCTAAGATTGAAAAATTTCTTCTGTAAATTAGATTAATCTTTTGATAGGCAGTCTTTAAAAGGTATTCTTTTACCATTTTGTTTCCATGTTCGTGAGATTTGATTATTTAGTTTAATCATTTAGATAATCTTTGACTAGTAACCAATTTAATCAAATCTGGTTCATGTATCCCCACTTAATAGGCGAGATCATAGAAACTTAAATTCAAAAGATGCAAAACTTCATTCTCCATATATTTCGTTATATTTGTTTGACCATCTCTGTTGTGTTTATAAACAAATCAATCTAATTGTTAGTATTTTCTAATATCTCCAGGCCTTGGTTTCAAAGCAAAGTTTCATCTCTAGCTGGATTGTATTGCGTAGGACAGTCAAAACCTCTGTGTATGTCCTAAATTATAAGTAAGTTTTCATAGGTTTCACCTTATTAGCTTAATTTCTCTGCAGGTCTTCTTTAGCTCTTGAATAATTTTGACGGTTTACAATTAAAGAAGATGCTGGGAGGCAACAATGACAACCCTTTACCGCGGGATAGCCAGTTTCAGTACCAATCAAACACTTCCCTGAATCAGCTTCACTTGCTTGGAACCAGTAAGTTTCTACCTTTTTTTTTCTTGTGCTTGGAACTTGATAATAAAGCTAAAAAGCCCCTTTTCCCCTTTGTATGTGGTTACAGTGAACGCTGGTTGCACTATTGATCCTATAAACTACTTTGCTAATGATAACCTTGCTCTGATGACTCGGAATAATAGCAAACGCATTAGGGAAACCGAGATCAACAATACCATACAGAGACAGCAGAAACTGCATATCTCTTTGAACTATAACTACAACAACAATAGTGTTGTTCAAGATGAAGCCCCAAAGCAGAACATAGTGTCAACTGGTCTGAGACTATCTTATGACAACGATGAGAGAAACTCTTGTGTAACTTCTGCAAACGGAAGCATCACAACTCCAATGTTTCAGTCACTCGGTGACAGTATCAGGTTGGACTTGGATAGACAGAAAGACGAGCTTGATCAGTTTATCAAATTCAGGGTACTAATTCTATCTGCAAAGTTTATGTTATTTCTTTCATATATATATTTATCCAATCTTCTTCTTTGAAACAGGGGGATCAACTGGCGAAGGGTGTGAGAGATATAAAACAGAGACATGTCAGATCTTTTGTCGCGGCCTTAGAGAAAGATGTGTGCAAGAAGCTTCAAGAGAAAGACCAGGAGATCGAAAGCATGAACAAGAAGAACCGGGAACTCGCGGAGAAGATAAAACAAGTGGGGGCGGAAGCTCAGAACTGGCATTACAGGGCAGAGTACAATGAATCTGTGGTCAATGCCTTAAAGTTGAATCTGCAACAAGTAATGTCACATGGAAACAACAACAGCAATGCAGGAGGTTTATTAGCTGATCAACATCATCATCAAGTGGAAGAAGGGTACGGGGATAGCGAGATTGATGATGAGGCAGCTTCCTACAACTACATGAACATCCCAGGGATGCCAAACGCTGGGATGAGATGCAAGTCGTGTAATGTAAAGGAGGTTTCGGTCTTGCTTGTGCCGTGTAGGCACCTGAGTTTGTGTAAAGACTGTGACGTGTTCACTGGTGTTTGTCCTGTTTGTCAGTCTTTAAAAACTTCTAGCGTCCAGGTCTTCTTCGCATGAGATGAACCCATGAAATAGTCTCTCTTCATACTCTGGAAAAGCTAATGGTGGAGAAAAGATGAACATATTTTGTATGTGATGATTATGATGAACTAAAGATGAAAAACATGCTGTAGTCTTTGCTTTTTTTGCCACTGGAAACCATGAAGATGATTGTTGATTCTGCAATTTAGTAGATTCCATGAGCAAGAGATACAGACTGAGTACAAGTGCGACATGTCAAAAGCTGTGTGGATTTAGATTGGGTGCTGAAAGAAATGACATTTTCTTCCCTCTAGAAACTTGTTTCTCAAGTCAGAAGCTTGAAATTTTACAGTAGAAAATAATATACATTATTTCTGTTAGCAGAGTGTGATATCACAAACTTTGGCTTGGTTGAATTGAAAATTTATGTCAACAATAGTCTAGTACTCTACTTTGTAAGAAAATCACTGCTAGCAATTAACTTTTGGGTATATTTACTTTGGTGTTGGAGGTCCAGGCCCAATATTAAAAAGAACATAGACACGTGAACATCACGTGACTTTATCTTCCTACATCGATCATCCACAGTCATTCATTCATTTCTCTCTCTCCCTCAAAATATTGACATTCAAGCTCACTGGAAAAAAACGAATCCAAACTCTTTCTCTCTGCGTTGCACCAAAGTTGAGAGGATTATGACTCAACCTCCTATCGTAATAAAAGCATTCGTGTTAGAAAGGTACAGTTCCCAGCTTCATATATCTCCTTTTTCTTCATCTAACTCTTTGAGATGTTAGTTATGTAGGTTCCAGAATCTCCGACATTTCATTAGTTTCGTGCTCCTTCCTTAACTGAAAACCTTTCTTTCTTGTTTTTTTTTTCCAGAGAGCTAAAATGATGAACTTGGTCTCCCTCTGTGACATAAGTTCTGGGTTTGTGCCAACCAATCTGTTTTTGAAAGCAAGATTCAGAAGGTATGCTCAGTGTTTCATCCAAATTGGAAACAAATTGATTTGATTAGCTTTGAATGAAATCTGAAAGTGACAAATAATGATTCATCTTCTGTGAGTCTGTCACTAAAACTACTTAGCTTAGCTTTCTGCAGAGGAAATATAGTCAGAAGATTACCGGTGTTTCATTCTAGTCTGAACGCTAAAACAAGAAGAAGAAACCTTAGATTTGAGGCAATCTTTTGTAAGAGCTATGAAGAAGATACAGCAAAAGTTTACCAAGAAGAGGAAATTCCCAAAGCAAAATTGATATGGAGAGCAATCAAACTACCCATTTACTCTGTCGCTTTGGTTCCTCTTACTGTATATTTTCTCCACACACCATTTTATTTCCTTCATTTTCCATTAGGAATATTCACTTATTCATATGCTACAGGTTGGTGCTTCAGCGGCCTACTTAGAGACTGGTTTAGTCCTGGTTAGACGTTATGTTACTCTAATGCTCTCATCAGTATTTATCATTACTTGGCTCAACCTTAGGTGACTGACTCATCGATTCCCTTTACTACTCTCTTTCATGTATTTACTCTTATCTAAACATTGTTTTTTGGCAGCAATGATGTTTATGATTTTGATACCGGAGCTGATAAGAACAAAAAGGAATCCGTAGTAAATATGGTTGGAAGGTAAGTTTCTAAAGGATAAATTTTGCAATGTTCAAGTTTATATTTTCCCGACTCACTTCTTTATCGTTTTCTTGGAAAAGCCGCGCAGGAACCTTGGCAGCTGCAATAGCATCGCTTGTGCTTGGTGTTTCTGGTTTAGTTTGGACATCTTGGACAGCAAGTAACATTCGTGCAATACTATTGCTTGCCTCGGCAATATCATGCGGCTATGTATACCAGGTGAATGCAGCTGCCTAATGTGACAATGTGATACTAATCTTAAGAGATTTTTAACTTGGAAAAAATAAATTTGAACTTTGGTTTTAGTGTCCACCATTTCGGTTAAGTTACCAAGGATTAGGAGAGCCTCTATGCTTTGCAGCATTTGGTCCATTTGCAACTACTGCTTTTTATCTACTTCTTGGTGGTAGCTCAAGGTATGTTAACTTCTCTTCCAACCCAAATCAATATCTGTTTCTGTGTGTGTTAAATAACTGAAACTGCTTATATCTTATTTGGTAGCGAGATGAGGCATCTTCCTATAAGCAGTAGGGTCCTTTCATCATCTCTGCTTGTTGGTTTTACCACATCTCTCATCCTTTTCTGCAGCCACTTTCATCAGGTTGGTTAAAGATAAAACGCGTTTACTGAAAATAACCCACTCAACGCTGATTAGTTATCACCTTTATATATAACAGGTCCAAGGAGATTTAGCTGTGGGGAAATTCTCACCTCTGGTACAAATGTGAAACACTTTAATATGGATATGATGAACGTGTTTGTGATTTGAGTGTTTTAAACAGGTTCGGTTAGGGACTGAAAAAGGAGCTTTTGTGGTGAGATGGGCTATTCGTTTGCAATATTCCATGCTTCTTGTTCTTGGTTTAACCAAGATTTTGCCAGTTACTTGCACAGTAAGTTAACACACAGATTTAACACCATGACTCTGAGAAACAAGACATCTAAAAACCTACTTTTCTGAGTGTTTCAGTTGTTGTGTTTCCTGACATTACCAGTTGGGAACTTAGTTTCAAGCTATGTCGAAAAGCACCATAAGGTTTAAAAGAAGTAATGATATTTAGAATTGTAGATTTATATACTTTGTTTAATTATGTAAATTTTGAATGCAGGAAAATGACAAGATATTCATGGCCAAGTATTATTGTGTGAGACTCCACGCTTTGTTTGGAGCCGCTTTGTCGTTGGGACTTGTTGTGGCTCGCTAGATTTTACTTTGTCGTTTGTGTTTAGCCTTGCTGCATCTCAAAATGTTTACTTCGTTTTTATGCTAAAAATCAAACAGGTTTTAAAACTAGAAAGATATTCGATAATTTTTAACATTTACACCAAAAAAGAGTTGTTCGATAATTAACACATTAACGACTGGTTTGTCTATGATTTATGAGATAATGACCAAAATAGATCTTAAAAAGTTTTTGTTCCCAAAATAACAATTAAAAAGAAAAAAGATCAAAATAAATTTTATTAAAGGATATACATATATGGATTAACTAATCTAAATTTACTGTTTAAAATCTAAGTTATGTGGTGAGTTTTGGAGGTAAGGTTTAAAATTTTAAAAAATTAAAAATAATATTATAATTTCAAAATAAAAAAGTTTATTTTGGTCATTTCTTTTTTTAAGGTCTATTTTTATGACAAAAACTTTAAAAATGTCTATTTGAGAGATTTGCCTTTTGTTTATTTAAATTTTACTATATATCTTATTTTTATCAAATAAAAAAGAAAAAAATGCAATCCTGCAATCTCTTATCATGTTTATTTTCTAATTTTTATAAGTTATGATTAACTTAATAGTAAATAATTAATTCAATTTATATCATATGAAAAATTGAATTATGATTGCTAATTGAGACAAACTCTACAATCTGTTTAAAAACTAACAAGAATTTGAAATGAACATAAAAAATCCAATTGGTTATGATTGAATTTGTTTTGTTATTTTAGAAAATTTCTTTAAAACACTTTATGTTCCATGTGAAAAGAAAAAGAAAGGCTATATTGTTGTCCAATGGCAGATTCCACAATAAAGGAAAAGGGGTTGGATCTGTTACAAATGGTGATTAATCATCAAGGAAACCATTTGTTTTTTTTCACTTTATGGTCTTTGCATATCACTCAGACACTTTTTTTATTTTGTTTTATAGTTTATCATTTACCGACTTTCTCTATCCTATATAAAGAGAGCATACATGTGATAACAAAAAATTGACGTAAGTGGTACTATACCTTTTACTCCCTCTTCATCTTGTGACTAGGGGTGGGCGTTCGGTTCTTCGGTTCGGTTCGGTTCGGGTCGGTTCTTTCGGTTCTCGATTTTTTCGGTTCTTGAATTTTGGTAACCATTAAAGAACCATGAAAATTTTGGGTTAGATCGGGTCGGTTCTTTCGGTTATCGGTTCTTTTGATTCCTGAAATTTGGTAACCATATTAGAACCGAAAAAAACGGTTCCAATTGGGTTCGGTTCTAAATGGTTACTTTGTAACCATATTACCCAAATTAATCTGACGCACTTGCAAATAGATGAATCAAAACCAAAACCAAAATAACATTCAAATATAAAAGTGGATAAACACCAGTCCAGCAGTGAAAAACTTCAACTATAAATATATAAACGTATAGGATAAGTGTATAAGGGGTTTTCATTCGGTTCTATATGGGTATTATTCGGTTTTCGGTTCGGTATTGTTCAGTTCCGGTTCTGCGGGTATAAAACTTTTGTATCCAATTAAATAATTCATAAATCAGGTTCGGTTTCGGTTCGGTTTTTTTCGGGTATGTTCGGTTCGGTACTTCGGTTCCAGTTTTTTTGCCCACCCCTACTTGTGACATTGTCACACAAACAATATATATATAATTTTTTACATATAACACGTTATCGAACACAAGAGCTTTGATCACTTATCATCAAGGTGAGGTTTACTTTGTCTTTCAATATATTTACTTGTATTAATTTTACTATTGCTACAGAGTGAAATATTTGTCTTTTCCATTTCTTTTCCGAGATGATAGATCTTGCCTTCCCCGACTAATTGTTATGGTAGGATACGCCTTCACGATCAGAGGAACACGTGGTAGGTTTTGCCTATATGAAATTTTCAAAAGATCAATATTGTAGACAATACCGTCTCTAGGCATGTGCTAGAGGAACATTTGCACTAGACCCAACTTTTGTAAATTTTATTTTAGAAGTTAGAGTTATTTTAAAATCTAGGGCCCATTTTTGACTAAAAACTTAAATATAGGATCCCTTTTGCTAAAATAATTTATTTGTTTCCATAAATTTTTTTTTGCTCAAGGACAACATTAACAGTAGGAAAAGCCTGATGGTAAACTATGTCTCTTTGGACCATATGGAAGAATATACCTATTTGAATAAAAAATGATCACTATAGTAGACTATGTCTCCTCTTATCATGTGGTAGGTTCTGCCTCCAATTTAATTTATGTTTTTTAAATCTCGGCATTTAAATTATGCATTTTAAATTTTGCCTTTAATTTCTGCTTTTTAATTATGCAGTTACTATATTTTTATATATGTTAATTCTATGAATAAAGCTATCATGTCTAATTTGACAAATCTTGAAATATTATATTTGATATTACGAGAAATAACTATATGTCGTAGGTAGTAGGTGCAAAGATACACCTAAGAGAAAACAATCTCTTAGAAATCATCCTAATTCGAAAATGGTGTCGAATGAAAAAAGGAAAAAGCTCTGATATTTTATGACACCATACACATGGTGTTTAGAAGAAGAATATATTACAAACATGATCTTAAGGATCTTCACTCATACACCATACACATGGTGTTTAGAAGAAGAATATATTACAAACATGATCTTAATGGATCTTAAGGAGCCATTTCAACAAGTTCGACATGCGTAGAACCTTCACTCAAAAGGAACATTCTCGCTCCTTTCATATTATCAACCACAAAATACCAAAAGTTATCTTTCACCAACCATTCTTTGTAGACTATAGGTAGCTGACACATTATCTGCAAAAATTCAAATTAAAACACATTAGCAACACATAGCACATCAACTTCAAAAACTTAATCCAAGAAGACTTCCCTGAATAGGTAGAAACTTTAATAAACATGAATGTTGTTAACCTCATAATTATGACCAATTAAGTTATTAATTTCATTCAGTAGCCCCCAATATAACTAATATACATGAATTAACAAGAAAGTATTTAATTTCTTTATAGTTTTAGAGAAAATGAAAGTTTATTACACATTTACGTATAAGACTTCTACGTAATTCTTCCGACAGAAGACTTCTACGTAAATTTTCCGGCAGAAGACTTCTATGAACGTTTTTTAGGCAGAAGATTTCTAGGAAGTCTACCATTTTTGCTATTGCAAATTTACAAAGGAAGACTTCCAGAAAATTCTACTCTACATCAGACTTCTCTAGAAGTATTGCTTTGTAAATATTTGCTTATTTTTAATTTCAAAAAAATATTGAAAATACCAGAGAAGACTTCTCGGATAAACATGTTAGTTTTGCATTTGACCGAATGTCAGAAATTTGACTTTCTTTAGAAGACTTCGCGGGAAGTATTCTAAACTTTGATTGAAAGTCTTCTCACTTTTGGTGAAAGTCGTCTTAAGTTACTTTGCAATTGAAAATGAAAACCTAAATATTTAATTTTAGATATAATACTTCGAGAAAGTCTTCTTTCATAACCTAAGGTTTGATCAGAATCTCGGAATAAAAATCTGGAGGACTTCCAGGGAAGTCTTCTTCTCTAGAAGTCATCTAATTAAAATTAAATATTTAAGTTTAATTTCCAATTGCAAAATTAACCTAAGAAGACTTTTACCATTTAGGTCTTTTTTGCAATTGCAAATTTACAAAGGAAAGCTTCCAGAAAAGTCTACTATACATCAGATTCCTTTGTAAATATTTGCTTACTTTTAATTTCAAAAAAATCTTGAAAATACTAGAGAAGACTTCTCGAATAAACATGTTAGTTTTGCAATTGACTGAATGTCAGAAATTTGACTTCTCACTCTCAGTGAAGGTCGTCTTAAGTTACTTTGCAATTGACATTGAAAACTTAAATATTTAATTTTAGATAGAATAATTCGACGAAGTCTTATTTCATAACTTAAGGTTTAATCAGAATCTCAGAATAAAAATCTGGAGGATTTCCAGGGAAGTCTTCTTCTTTAGAAGTATTCTAATTAAAATTAAATATTTAAGTTTGAATTTTCAGTTGCAAAAGTAACCTAAGAAAACTTTTACAATGTAGGTCATTTTTGTAATTGCAAAATTACAAAGGAAGACTTCCAGAAAAGTCTACTCTACATCAGACTTCTATAGAAGTCTTCATTTGTAAATTTTTACTTACTTTTAATTTCAAAAAAAATCTTGAAAATACCAGGAAAGACTTCTCGGATAAACATGTTAGTTTTGTAATTGACCGAATATCAGAAATTTGACTTTCTTTAGAAGACTTCCCGGGAAGTCTTCTAAAATTTCGTTGAAAGTTTTCTCACTGTTGGTGAAAGTCATCTTAAGTTACTTTGAAATTGACAATGTTAAATATTTAATTTTAGATAGAATACTTCCAGGAAGTCTTCTTTTATAACCTAAGGTTTGATCAAAATCTCAAAATAAAAACCAGGAGGATTTCCAGGGAAGTCTTATTCTCTAGAAGTATTCTAATTAAAATTAAATATTTAAGTTTTAATTACCAATTGCAAAAGTAACCTAAGAATACTTTTATCAGCAGTGATAATACTTCCAACGACAGTTGAGAAGACCTCCCAGGAAGACTTCTCGGGAAATTTTCTAAAGAAATTCAAATTTTTGACACAATTCGATCATTTTTAAAACTAACTTGTTTATCCGAAAAGATTTCAAGCAAAGTCTTATCTGGTATTTTCGAGCTTTTTGTTAACAAAGAAAAGGTGGAAGACTTCTAGATAAGTCATCACTAGAAAACACATAGAAAATTAATTGCAAAGCTAACCTATCCATTGAAGAGAAGAATTTTGTATAAGTTTTTTCGACACAAAGACTTACACGGAAGTTTTCTCCAAGCACACATAATTTCACCACGAAAGCGACCCACTTGTTAATGACCAAGAATCATGAGATTGAATGGCTCTATGAATTTACCAAGTTAGAATCAACATCTTGCATTTTTGGATGAATATAGAGATAAAGTGAAAGAGATGTAGTTTTTGTGCAAAAAATATGAGAAAGGAGGAGTGAAAATTGATTTTTAGGGGCATTAAGAGCTTCAAATTTGTTCTTCTTGGTGGTTGGTGTATTGATGGCATTAGCAATATTGTAAATACTTAATGAAGATGAGGATGATAAATTAAAACACTCATTTCTGAAAATAATAATGGCATTTTCGGGAATAATCCAAACTTCTGGGATAAATAAAGCATATAAAAGTTGCAAAAAGAATTAATATTTTTTTTATAAAATCATTTGTAAATGCTTCTAAATATATTAATAATTGTATAAATATATATTTTAATGGTTTATAAAAATATATTGCTAATGTTTTATAAATTATATATTTATTTGAATTTTTTATACATTAAAAAGGAATAATTTAAGTGACATTTGGTTACTACCCTTATGGGTAAAGTTTAAAATATTTTTATAATTTGATTGGGTTATGAATTATATTAAATATTTATTTTTACTTGATCTAAAAACTAGAATCAATTAATACAAGTTACCAATCAACACAAGTAATATTACAAATAATGATTGATGGTAACTAATTGTAGAATTATAGAAAGAATGTAGGGGAATTTGCCAAATATATCTTAAAACTTGATTTTAATCCCAAAAATATACTCAAACTTGAATCAAATGCAAAAGTAACATACAAAGATAATGAAATTACAATCAACCCCTTTTGATCAAACAAAAAAATAGAATTTATTTGTATGAATATAACCCCGTAAAGTCTCTGAGGTTTCTTAAGTCTTATGAGGTTCTGTAAGTCTTCTGGAAGACTTCCAAGAAGTCTTCTCATATAGTAAATCTTAAAAATAATTCATAGATTTTATAAAAAATATAATTTGATGTGGGAAAAATGAAATCATATAATTTTAAGCATTTGTAAATGATATAAATTAAGATATAGTAAAATTTAATTGTAACATATATTTGTTTAGTTTTGTGTATATTAAATACTTTTAAATTTGAATTTTGGTAACATATGTTATATTATTGTATGTATTCTTAGGGTTAGACTTTGAAAGCTTAACTTTTTCTTTGAAAAAATAAATTTTGATGTATATGTGTTTAGTTTTGTGTATATTAAACACTTTTAAAGTTGATACTAAGCTTTATAGTGTTTGTTTCTAGTTAGTTATGTTGAATTTAGGGTTTACGTGACTTAAGCTTTCCAACAAATAATGCACTAGAAGACTTTTTTTTGGACGAATAGTAAAATTAAGGTCTAGACTTAAGTCTTCTACTAGAAAACTTAATTAAAATTCTTATGAACTGAAAATATTTAATTTTATTAGAATTTTTGTCTCTTTATATAAAGAAAAATTTATATGTATAAAGAAAAAAATATACCTTCTCTCTCTTCCTCTCAGACGGCTTGAAAGAAAAATGTAATGTTTTTCATTTTAAAACTCTTTGAACTTAAAATCTTCAAACTTTATATCAATTTCTCATTTTTATCTCATGTCTTTCTCACTGATTTATTTTGTTTTTTTAGGTTTTTCATTGCATGTTTCTCATCTTCCACTTCTTTAAATGTAGATCTATAAATCATTTTTTTTTAATTTTGTAACCTAATGTTGCTTAAAGCACTTACTTTTTGAAAATATGTTTTTGTTGTTTTAAGTTCGTACGTTACTTTTGAAGCTTTTCATTGTTTTGAAACCATTTAATGCAAATTTTTCAAATCTGTGACAGACTTGGAGGCGTTTCGCGGAAGTTGTCTCGGAAATCTTCTAACATTTAATGCCTTAGAAGAATTCTTGAAAGTCTTTTGGCCGAGTCTTCTCCCATATCTCATTTTTCATAACAGATCTAGGCGTTTTGGTAAGTCTCCGTGGCATAGTTTTGGAAAGTCTCTGGTAGCTTAAGGCTCTTACCTTTTTTCCAAACTAAAACTCTCCAACCTCTCTTAGGTCTCTTAGAAATTGAAAACACAAAACTGTATATCAATTTATCATTGTTTTGTCTCATGGCTTTCTCGTTAATTCATCTTCTTTTGCAGATTTTTTATTTCATGGTTATCATTTTCTACTACTTTAAAAGTATATCAATTATTTGGATATGTGTTTTTGTGTTCTTTAAAGGTAGACATATCTCATCTTCCACTCATTTTCTCTGTTTTGAAGTCATTTGAACGTTTTTGGATTTGAAGGTATTTCAGATCTTAGTCAGACTTTGGAAGACTTCTGGGAAGTTTTCTCTAAAATCTTCTAGCATATAATGTGCTAGAAGACTTCTTGTTTTGTGCTGGAAGTCTTTTAACATATAATGTGCTGGAAGTCTTCTTACGGAGTCTTTTCCCATGTCAATTGGAGTCCAAACTTGTTTTGTGGATGAATGATCTATAATATTTTTTTTATGGTATGTTTTATGATTTGTAGGTGTACTCTTTTAACTCTGAATTCTATTGTAAATTTAAGGAGATATTAATGCAAAAATTTTTTGGCAAACATGTTCATGTCTACAATATTATCTTGCCAAAAGTATTTGACATTATTGAAGTTATCGAAACAACTTCAATATCAAAAAACAATAACACAAAAAATTAGTCAAATATTTTTCAAGAAAACTTAGCCAAATTCACAAAATATCAAACATTACATAAGTTCAAACATATAACAGCTTCACTAGAAGTCTTCCAGAAGACTTCTCGGAAGAGTATAATTTAAAGTGGGAAATTTAAGGGGAAAATTAAAATTTAAGCGAGAAACTCAAATCCTAAGTGAAAATTGAAATTTTAAATTTCATAAAAGGTAAAAAGTATATCTTATGATCTAAGAAAATACATTAAACCATATTAGTTGATATTCTTGAAGTTAGTTACCAATTTTAAAAGTAAAAAAAACATATTCTAAAGTTACTTAACAAGTTTACAAAAACTAACGGAGAAGACTTCAGCTAGAAACATTGATAAAGATGAATGCTTGTAACCTCATAATTCTAACTAATTAAGTTATGAATTTCATTCAGAAATCTAATATCAACTAAAATACATGAATTAACAATAAAATCTTAAAAAGTCTATATAGTTTTAGAGAAAATGAAAGTTTATTAAACTTTGACGTAGAAGACTTCTAGGAATTCTTCCATTTAGGTTATTTTTGCAATTGAAAATTTACAAAGGAATATTTCAGAGAAGTTTACTCTACAACAGACTTCTTAGAAAGTCTTCTTTTGTAAATATTTGCTTACTTTTGTTTTTGAATTTTTTTTTGAAAATACCAGAGAAGGCTTTCGGGTAAGTCTTCTAGGATAAACATGTTAGTTTTGCTATTGAACGAATTGTGTCAAAATTCTTAATTTTTCTAGAAGACTTACATGGAAGTCTTCCACGAGAAAAATAAAACTTAAATATTACATTTAACTAGGCAACTTCCAAGTATGTCGTATCAGGTTACTTTTACAATTGAAAATAAAACTTCAATAATTAATTTTAAATAGACGAGTTCCATGTAAGTCTTCCGGCAGACGACTTACACGGAAGTCTTCCGGCAAACGACTTATACGGAAGTCTTCTGTGATAACAATGCTTGACCAGAATCTCAGAATAAAATTCTAGAAGACTTCCGTGTAAGTCGTCTTCTGGAAGACTTACATGAAAGTCGTTTAGTTAAAATTAAATAGTTTTTTTTTATTTTTTAATTGCAAAATTAACCTGGTATGGCTTTCACTGATAATGAGAAGACTTCCACCAAGAGTTCGGAAGACTTACAGGGAAGTCTTTTGACGGAAGACTTCTGTGTAAGTCGTCTATAGAAATTTAAATTTTTGAGACAATCCGGTCAATTGAAAACTAACATGTTATCCTAGATGACTTACATGAAAGTCTTCTTTAGTATTTTCAATATTTTTTTTGTTAACAAAGAAAAGTTAGAAGATTTCCATAGAAGTCGTCTCTACAAAACACACATAACTTCAATTGCAAAAGTGACATCTGCATTGACTAGAAGACTTCTGTATAAGTATTCTACAAGCAGAAGACTTACAAGAAAGTATTTTGACGCACATATCTGGAAAAAAATCAATTTCATACTTTCAGCCAGTGAGATACCTTGATTAGTTTCTCCTATCACACATAATTTCACCACGGAACATATCCACTTATTAATGATCAAGAATCATGAGTTTAAACCTTACAAAGTTTATAATTAATAGGAGGTATTCTATTAGAAGACTTACTTGAAAGGTTTTTGAATCGAAAATATTTAATTTTATTGGAATTTTTGTCTCCTTATATAAAGAAAAAATTACATATTCTCAAATGGCTGCAACAAAAATGTAATTTTTTATTCTAGAACTCTCTAACTTGTCTCTAATCTCTTTGAACTTAAAAACACCAAACTTTATATCAATTTCTCATTTTTATCTTATGTCTTTCTCACTAATTTATTTTGTTTTTGCAAATTTTCCATTACATGGTTCCTATCTCACACTTCTCTAAAGGTAGATCTATAAATCATTTTTTTTTTTTCATTTGGTAAACTCTTGTTGCTTAAAGTTGTTACCTTTTGAAAACACTTTTTGTTGTTTTAATTTTCTACCTTATTTTTGAAGCTTTTCAATGTTTTGAAGCAAATTACATGCTTTTGAATATGCAGGTTTTCAGATCTTAGACATACTTGGAAGACTTCCAGAAAAATATTCTCGGAAGTCTTCTAACATTTAATGCGTTAGAAGACTTCCATAAGTCTTCTAGACTTCCAAGAAGTCTTCTAGACTTCCAAGAAGTCTTTTGGCGGAGTTTTCTCCCATAACTCCTCTTTCATAACAGATCTGAGCGTATTGGCAAATCTCCATGACGGAGTTTTGATAAGTCTCTGATTGCTTAAAGTTCTTACTTTTTCCCAAACAAAAACTCTCCAATCTCTCTTAATTCTCTTAGAACTTGAAAACACCAAACTTTTTACTAATTTATCATTTTTGTCTCATGTCTTCTCACTAATTCATCTTGTTTTGCAGGTTTTTTTATTATGTTGTTCTCATCTTCTACTACTTTAGGGTAGATCTATTTTTTGGATATGTATTTTTGTATGCTCTTTAAAGGTAGACCTATCTCATCTTCCACTCATTTTTTTTCTGTTTTGAAGCAATTTGAACGTTTTCAGATTTGCAAGTTTTTCATATATGAGTTAGACTTTGGAAGACTTCTGAGAATTCTTCTCGGAAGTCTTCTTGAAAGTTTTCTAACATATAATGCGCTAGAAGACTTCCTGACGGAGTCTTTTTCCATGTCAAGTGGAGTCCATTTGTGGAGGAATAACCAATAATAATTTTGTTTATGGTATGTTTTGTAATTTGTGTGTATTCTTAATTGTGAATTCTTTTTTAAATTTAATTTATGATAAAAATTTGGTAAATATGTTCATCTCTACAATATTATCTTGCAAAAAGTACTTGACATTATTGAAGTTATTGATAGAACTTCAATAGAAAACACAATAAGTTCAAACATATAATAGTTTCACTAGAAGTTTTTTTGGGAAGTCTTCCGGAAGACTAAAATTTAAAGTGGGAAATTAAAATAAAAAGTGAGAAATTAAAATTTAAGCGGGAAATTCAAATTTTAACTGAAAACTGAAATTCCAAATTTCATGAAAGTTAAAGAAAATATATCTTATGATCTAAGAAGACACATAAAAACATATTATTTGATATTTCTGAAGTTACTTAACACTTTTGAAAGTTAAAAATATATCTCAAATTTACTTAACAAATTACAAAAACTAACGTAGAAAACTTCCACGGAAGTCTTCTCATATTAGCTAGAAACATTAATAAACATGAATATTGGTAAACTCATAATTAAAACTAATTAAGTTATGAATGTAATTCAGGAACCCCAATATCAACTAATATACATGAATTAACAAGAAAATGTTAACAATGTTATGAAACAGACGTTTCGGGAATGCACATAAGTAGGCTTATCTACTTGGTCTACACTTAGACCAATCGGCCCATATGTTACACTGATGGGCCAGCCCATTTAGGACTTAGTCCAGCCGACATTTAGGCCTTGTTAACTTGTCCCACATTGGTTATAAGTGTGGGCAAGTCGGCCATCCCTTAGTATATATATGTATCCCCCTTGTACTTATTCAATAACACAAGAAAGCAATAAGAATAAGTCTTACATACAATCTATAAACCCTAGCCGCCTATCTCTCTCTTTCTAGGCGAGATTAACCTCTATCAGACTCGAGTTTCACAACACGTTATCAGCACGATCCTGCTCTGGAACCAACAACCTCGAGTCCTAGTTCGAAGCACAAACCAGCCGGCTCATCCCCTACACCATCCGGAAACCACAACTCGGCGAATCTCTCTCTCTTATTTTGATAGATTGTTTTCTTTCATAGATCTGAAAACTAATCCTTGTATCTTGTCTTTGATTGATTGCTTAAGGTTCCCAAGAAGAAACCAAAGGAGAAAATCGATCAAGGATTAAGGTTCCCAAGGAGAAACCAAAGGAGAAAATCGATCAAGGTATGTCATCTAACCTATCTTGAGGTTCATCGATTTTGATTAGATCTATTGCTAGGATTGCTTCGGTTTGGTTTTTGATTTTCGCCATAGACATAAGTTTTAGGTTGCTAGATTCATGCTTGACGGCTGCAAATCGAAAACACCTAAAACCCTAATAGAAAAGGAAAACCTAGATTAATTCTAAATAGGAAAACCTAGTCTAAATAGGAAAACCCTAACCCAAAAAGGAAACCTAATCCAAACCAAATTAGGAAACCTATTCTGAAAAGGAAAACCTAATTCAGAAAAGGAAACTTTCCTAAAATAGAAACTTACCTAAAATTACCCGAACTTACTAAATTAGAAACTTTCCAAAAATGGAAACTTCCAGAAATGGAAACTTTCCTAAAATGGAAATATTCTTAAAATACCTAAACTTACCTAAAACTCAAACTTTCCAAAAATGGAAACTTCCAGAAATGAAAATATTCCAGAAATGGAAACTTTCCAGAAAAGGAAACTTTCTAAAAATGGAAACTTTCCAAATTCGTAAAACTTCTAGGTTTAGACTTAAAACTCCTAGATTAGTTATAAAAGTTTGTTTTTATACTTTGGTCAATGATACTAGACCTATATGGTCGATAATGTTAGACCCCTGGTCGATGATGCTAGACCTATGGTCAAGGATGCTAGACCATGAACCGCGAATGGTCGTTGGTACGAACCGTGCAGTACGGACGGGTCACGAAAGCGGACGAAAGACAGGCACGGCCAGTCACGTACCATATGGTACGAACCCGCGGTAACCCAACGAACCACGACCCGCGAACCAAGGCATGAACCGCGGATGGTACATACCATGCGGTACGAACGGACCACGAACGCGGATGACAGACGGTACGTACCACGCGATACGACCGATCACGTACCACTCAGTACGAACCCGCAGTGATCCGTACGAACCACGAACCGCGGTCATACCATGACCACGAACGGTCGATCACCCGCACCATGCGGATAGACCAAGGTCAAACCCGGTCGATGATGCCTACCCTCAGGTACGGCTAGACCATTGATCCGCAACGATCGATGATGCGTACCATGTACGTCTAGATCGCGGATGGTCGATGACCCGTACCAGTACGTACGGATAGACCACGAACCACATAGGTCGATGAAGCGTACCAATACGTACTGCCAGACCTTATGCTTGTCCAATCGGTTTTCAAACTATTTTCACTACGATTTTAAATGGACAAGTGATGTGGTATAATAAGACCTAAGCAATCTGAACCTTATGTTCAAATGCCAAACATCACAACTTGGACTTTGCACCCCTCAATGTCTCAAAGTGAATGATCCATATGAGCTATGGAAAGAATTCAAGATGAGATATGATCATCAAAGGACCCTGGTTCATCCAGCGGCGACCTATGAATAGATACACCTTAGGATTCAGGACTTCAAGTCCATGAACGAGTACAACTCAGCCTTGTTCCAAATAGTCTCACAACTGAGGCTATGTGGCGAGATTGTAACTGATACGCAGCTCCTTGAAAAGACATTCTAGACAATGTCCTCAAGCAACATGTTGCTCCAGCAACAGTATAGACAGAAAGGTTTTAAGACCTATAGTGAACTCATTCACTGTCTGTTGCTTGCTGAACAAAACAATGAGCTGCTCTTGAAGAACAGTGAGCTTAGACCCTCAGGTACTAAGCCTATCCCAGAGGCACATAATGCCGAGCCTAAGGATGATACAGAGGCAAACCATGTCCGTTATGACCAAAAGGGTTGCAGTTCCTCATATGGAAGAGGACGCGGCCGCGTAAGTCAAACGCGAGGACGTGGACGTGGTAGCCAAAACAAAGGGCGTCCTACCCCTTATGATCGTCCAGACCGGTCCACTCATGGACATGGCAAAGGCAAAAGTTCTGGGATATCTTCAAGGATTCAGGATCCTAAGCCCTCGGCTTGCCACAGATGCGGTATGGATAACCATTGGGCAAAGAATTGTCGTACCCCTAAGCATCTGGTTCATCTCTATCAAGAGAGTTTAAAAGGCAAGAACCCAGAGGCTCATATGATGTATCAGGATGATGAGGGTGACTATGATCACGATAGATATGATCCTACAGATCACGAGGCTGATCAAGGCAAAGACGATCCTATGGATCATGAAACTTCAGATATACTGAAATGATAAACCAAGTAGAATAAAGTGATGTTTTGGTGTAAGGATAGTCAATATTATAAGACCACAAAAGGCATTCACCCATAAGACCCATTGAGTTATATACCTCAGTATATATGGTTTCCACTTTGAACCAATGGGCAAAAGGAAACATCAGTTTCAGATTATAAGCCTTATAAGAAAGTGGTCAATGACTATGCCTATATACCCTGATCTAAACTATGCTAAGGATCAGTATGATATGAGCCAAAGAGCCGTGGTAACCAGATTGGTACCCACACGATATTACACTTAATGGCATGACCGGATTAGCCATCCGAGTCCAAACTTGATGCAATCATATAAAGGCACAAAGAGTTATCCCATCTCACGTTGTGAAAACATGTATACACAGGGAAACTCATCAGGCTTTATTGTCCTAAGCATCACGAAATTACAAGTATGTTCATGAGGGGGAGTGAGGACAAATCCCATAGTCCATAAACATACTATAAATCTCGTGTACTATGCTATCAGTGGCTTAGAGTTTTAAAACTCTCGGTGGTACATCATCCACGTCAAGCCTAAGGACATCATAAATATACATGTGGAAAATGATATGCATCAGGCCATATAAGTGAGCATAGATATTCTCATCTCAGGTTAAGGGTCATAAACCAGATATATACCATCTTAAGGAAATCTGAGTATTCCACCACAGACATATGTGCTACTTAAGATGGAACCTCCGCAGAGGATTGAGGATGAGAATATATGTTGGATGGGAGTACAACTTTCTCCTATGAATTAAAAGAACTTCGAGCCAAATATGGGTGATCAGACTAAGTGGCCAGGTTCACGGATTGCCTCAGTAATCCGACCATCCAACATTGAAAGAGAAAGTTATAAGCTGGTAAAGAAAATGTCTTGGCAAGATCCTCGGACAAATAAAGATAAGACGTCCAGAATTAATAAAACTAGATGCCAGACACATTGACCCTAGAGTACTACCAGCTGGCACCAGATAAATTGTTGTCCTAGTAGAGACACAATCAAGTTGCTACAGAGTCTATACAAGATAGACCAATATGTTCCATAACATAAAACCGGGAGGAAATAAAATGGTGCATGAAATTTCCTGAGGTTATAAATGGAAACCATCCCAAACATAGAAATGGTCGACCACAATACAAGATACCACACAATGGAATTTGGGACGCCAAAATCCATGGTACTTAAGGTGATTTGGGACGCCAAAACACCAGAGTATTGGAGGTAATAAGATTGCAATCTACTATGACATGTCTGGGACACAATGGAACGCAGAAAAGGTATCGATACCAATTATATAAGACTGCGCATAAAAGATAGCACTTGAGTGATATATCCGAGGATCAATCAACCCATAAGATTTACGTGGGGTCTTCTAGGTTTAAAGAACCTATTGAAGCGATGGGCGTATTGGCCATAAAACGCCATCGAACCAGTGGATGGGGTCATGTGAGTAGGATAAAACCGTGAGAAGGATGGACATGGTCACGTGGTCTAAGACGTGCATGTTTCCTGCCTACAGCATTTAACATAGCTGATTACACAAGGTTACTCACAGAGACCAAGGAACATATTATAATAAAATAAGATCTGTGGTGGACGCTACTACGATGAAATGACATGTAGTAAGCTGTACATTAATCACTGGATAAAAGTACTAAAGGTACTATAAGATGAGAAAGAAAGTTTCTCAAGAATGGCTTTGTTCCTTAGCCGATTTAAGAACTGATACAGCTACAGCTGCTTATGATAATAAGTGAATGAGTTCCACGAGGACCATCAAATCAGTTCATGCATTCATTATAAGAATGAAATTCCTTGTGTTCACAAACCAACTTGAAAGAAAGTTGATGAATTCCAAAACGATACAAGATATCGGTTTTGATTCTTAGACAAGTTATGATCATAATGTTTGGATCCTCAGATCCTGGTCTATATGGTCTTATGGTTGTTCCTAAACTAAAACATATTGAAAGAAATATGAAACAGTCATAAAGAATGATTCCATCGACCATAGCAGTCTATGAACACTGCGGTCGAGACCATCGAGATAAGGATGGCTGAACATACAGCCATGATCGATGGATTAAGTCTTACAGCCATGGTCTAGGGACCTGAACCGAACCAAATGTTCGTATATAGACCAGCATGGTCGAAGGCTGAATAGAATCATTTTGTTCCGACCATGATAGCCAAAATGGCCACGGTTGAGAAAGAATCATCATGTCGACCAAATGGTCGACCATATGGCTGTAGTAAACTTATACAAGGTACCTGCGAGCCAATCTAAATATGTGGCCGAGGAAACCTCATGTATAGACCATATGATCATAGTATTAAGATCAGGAAACCAGAATGGTTGATCATACGGTTGTGGCAATATAGCCGACCAAATAGCTGATCATAAGGACCATCCGACCAAGAAGTTTATGGTCGATGAACTGCCCATTGTGTGGCAAAATGGTCGAGAAATAGTTATGACTGACCACAAGGTCATTAAGACCATAAAGGTCAAGGAATCTATAACTATGGTCGTGGATAAGAAAAGAAGGTCATGACATACATGATCTAACCACGAATGCTATGATCATTGGCTATAGGTGCCAAATAGTTAACCATTGTTCGAAATGGATATATTGATCATAACCATAGTCCATCAGCATGCATACATCTATGCAATATAGCTGATGATGAAGAAAGGTAATGGTAGTGGTAAACTTATACTTCGTTATTTATTTACATGGAACGAAAGGTTTAAAGTTTGTTTTCACTAACCATACTAACCAGCCCAAAGAAGGGAAAATTGGTTTTGCAGATACAATTTTGTTTTGATTATGAACATGTTATGATTCCACTCATGGAAGCATTATAACTTCATCAAGGCCGCATATGACATTTAGTCATCCGAAAATTTTGGGCATCCATGTAGCAGACAAAGTCATATCGTCCAGAAGAATGTTAATCACTCCTGGTCCAAAGGAATGATCTGATCGATGGCCTAAGCCATATGGCTGATAATGGTCCAGGGCGATAACAACTCGACCACCAACGGTCTGGTCGATAGCAGTTCAACCACCGATAGTGATTCAGCTGGTCAATATGATGTTTCGTCCGAGAATCATGAATGCAAGACGAGATGATCACTTGGGATGACATCTATTAAGAAGGAGCATAAAGGCATCCTAAGAATGGCGAATGGACACGCATGAAAGATGACTTCTAAAGCTATGGATCAGCACGTATGAAAGGAAGTCAAGTATCAAGGAATACAAATGCGGTCTAGGCATGTTCACATCCGGTTCACTCCAACCAACCTCTGCTCACAGAAGGTGGTTCACGAGGCCAGAAGACTGAAGAGCCTTCAGTGATGTTCACTTCAGGGGGAGTAATGCGGCTGTACTCTTTTTCCTGTCTATGGCTTCCCTTTTTACCACATTGGGTTTTGGGTTTACCATAGAGAGGTTTTAACGAGGCAGTATACCAAACGCATTGCGAGCTCTACACGGTTATGGCATTCAGGGGGAGTGTTATGAAACAGACGTTTCGGGAATGCACATAAGTAGGCTTATCTACTTGGTCTACACTTAGACCAATCGGCCCATATGTTACACTGATGGGCCAGCCCATTTAGGACTTAGTCCAGCCGACATTTAGGCCTTGTTAACTTGTCCCACATTGGTTATAAGTGTGGGCAAGTCGGCCATCCCTTAGTATATATATGTATCCCCCTTGTACTTATTCAATAACACAAGAAAGCAATAAGAATAAGTCTTACATACAATCTATAAACCCTAGCCGCCTATCTCTCTCTTTCTAGGCGAGATTAACCTCTATCAGACTCGAGTTTCACAACAAACAAGTCCTTATATTTATAGAGAAAATGAAATTTTATTAAAATTTAACGTAGAAGACTTCCACGGAGGTCGTCCATAAGATTTCTAGGAATTGTTCAATTTAGGTCATTTTTGCAATTAAAAATTTACAAAGGAAGACTTCCAAAGAAGTCTACAATAGACTTCTTTGGAAGTCTTCCTTTGTAAATAGTGGCTTATTTTTGTTTTTATTTTTTTTCAAAAATACCAGAAAAAACTTTCCGGTAAGTTTTCTAGGATAAACAATTAGTTTTTCAATTGGCCGAATTGTGTCAAAATTTTAAATTTTTCTAGAAGACTTACATGGAAGTCTTCCACGAGAAAAATAAACTTAAATATTACATTTAACTAGACGATTTCCAAGTAAGTCTTCGCATGTTACTTTTGCAATTGAAAACGAAATTTAAATATTTAATTTTAATTAGGCGACTTCCATTTCAGTCTTCTGGCATGTGACTTACACATAAGTCTTTTGTGATAACCAAGGTTTGACCAGAATCTCGGAATAAAATTATGGAAGACTTTCGTGTAAGTCGTCTAGTTCGAATTAAATATTTAATTTTTATTTTTCAATTGTAAAAGTAACCTGAGACGAATTTCACCGACATTGAGAAGACTTCCACCAAGAATTCGGAAAACTTACATGGAAGTCTTATGACGAAAAAGCTTCCCTGTAAGACGTTTAGAGAAAGCTAAATCTTTTACATAGTCCGGTCAATTTCAAAACTAATACAGCCCAGAATGAGGGTAGCACAAATGGTTGTTGGAAGCTTCAACCATATCGACCCGATAAGTGATGGATTGGTCGATATGGCTGGTATCCAACTTAATTACCTGAAACAAATGCAAATGTAATCAGGCTGCTGGAGATGTGGTTTATACAAAGAAAAAAATAAGATAAATAAGAAAAGGAGAGGATGGAATCAGGCTGATGGACGTGTATCATTCTCAGCCTGATTAAGAGATGATCAAAGTGGATGGGATAGAGTAAGAGCTTGTTGGATGTGTATTACTCTCAGGCTTAGAAAATGAATGGAATGGAAGTGATGGTGGATTGAGGGACGCCAAAAAGATCTATGTTAGGGATCCTTGATAAGTCAGGTTGCTCCAGAGTTGCTTTTCACACACTCAAAAGATTTGTAACAATAGTTTTAAGAAAACTAGAAAAACTGCATTTTATTCATAAAGTTCAAAGTAGTTGTTTACAATGAAGAATGAAATGGGCTTATATAGGATAGACCTAGGAATCTTCTAACAGTCTAAAAATGACTACAGGAATCAAATAAACTCGAAATAAAAGTCTTGGAAAAAAAGACTTTGATGGCTCCAAGAATAAGGCCATTAGCTTGATTTTGTGCACCATCAAAGGAAACTTGAGGAGACTTGTATCTTGATAGCTCTGGACATGACCAAGATCTTAAAGCCTTCCTGAATTACTCCTTTGTCATAAAATAATGGAATCTGGAAGTTGGTCTTGAGCAAGAATCTGCAAGAACTCCTTTAAGACATTTAGTGTGGATGCTGTCAAATATGGGAATTAGATGATCTTGAGGGTACGCCTGATCCTCGGTGTTCTGGTGAAGCTAAAGACGTCATTGATACCTTATGTATAGATTAGAGTGTCTCATGGCTTCCAAAGAAAGGTTTGGTCCGATCTAAATTGGATTTGTTGGCAACTTTCCCAAATTGATGTCGGTTTGGTCGGTTTTGGAAAATTGATTGTGTCTTGCTTTTCACATGACCAATTATTCTGATTTTGGGATTTATGGAAAGCTATTAATCCCCTCTTGAAACCCATGATTTATTTTGGAGAAGGCCACTTCATAGTTAGGATGAACTCCATTTCAAAGGACTGAGACTCGCAAATGGACGTGATGAGAAACCTCCATTTTGTAAAAATACATAACATTCTGTCCCGGATATATTTTGGGATTTTCTACCTGTACATGAGATATTGTTGAATTTAAAATCCATGAAAGTTGGTTTCATGGTTAAAACCCTCCTATTTTGAAAGATATGGTATTTTAAGTGCACATATGTCCTGGTTGGCGCCTTGGTTGACTGAGTAGTGTGTTGGGCCGGCCTCCGGTTCGGATACTGGTTTGATGTCCGCATCCTTCCATCCCTCTTGTATAGGGTTTGACATAAAAACTAGATAACCTGCACCAAGATAGAGAAAGTCAGCTTTCATTCTCTTTTGAGATTCCAAAGTCTTACCTTGGTATTGTTTCGGTTTGGAGATGGATTGTGCTTCTGGTGGCTCTTCTTTGAAAAGATGGGAAATGATCACGCCTCTGTCCTGTACATGGTCATTTCATCTCTTCTGGACATGATGGTCCTTACACTTTTTGTAGCCTCGTTTTTGACCATCATGGGAGTTGATTTTCCAAGCAACAAAAGAGTATCCAGTGGGATTTCTTTGAAGCTTTCTTCTTTTCAACCTGAAAATTTACAATAATCTAGACAAATACAAAGTGAATTATATCTGTTACTGGATTTTCATGAATAGAATGTGTTATCGTCGAATTTACCTTAGTTGCATCAGCATGATGAAGAATGACTTTCTTCTTTGGACAAGTTTGGTTATATGGCTGCCTTTCTTGCAATTGTTTACCTTGGTTGGTATGATCACCTTCTTGTGATACATCAGTTCAGTTCTTATGTGCTTCTTGAATTATCCCTGGATAAAAAGATCTTGGCAAATACATATGTATTGTACTAAAGTAAAGAGATTTATAAACTGATAAAAACATAGAACACTTAACCTTTAAGTGAGCTGCGGCAGTAAGAAATTCTTGTTCTTTGTTTGTCTTGTACTCACCTTGGTTTCTTGTACCAATTTCACTTTCCTTGGAAAGTATAAGTGCATTAATCTTTTCATGGAATTAATAATATCATGATGATCTAGAGTGAAAGTTACCTCAGATTTTGGCATTTGAACAATCCTTTGTTCATATTTCGGTTTCCGCTTGTGATGTAGATATTGATTAAGCTCATATTCTGGTTCGGTCCTTATAACTTCAGTAAGAATATGGCTCACATCTGGTATCCCTTTAACAATAATATAGAAGTTTAAACCAGTATATAAAGGTGATGTTAGACATTTACCTTGGTTTGATACTTTGATTACTGGTTTTGCTTCTTAAGCAACTTTGATTGCTTTTCCTTGTGGTCCATTAGAAGGTGAAATCTTGGTGTGTCAACTCCGTGGAATCTAGGCTCTTTAATAAATGAAATAAAACTCTTGGACAAATACAATTGCATCATTCAAGTGTTAGATGATTCATGAACCATATCACCCAGTGTAGGACTTACCTTAACCTTTACTTGCATAGTAGCCTGCTCTGGTTTTTCTTTGGTCCTGCTCAAAGAGTTTTGGCTGACACTTCTGCTCATCTCCATGGCCTCTGGGATGTCAATCTTCTGTTCTAATCAATGGCCAATGGTGTGGCTTTTGTTTTACCGCATGTTGCCTTGTGAAGGCAAGCCTCTTTGACCTTCTTGTGCCACCACTCTTCTTGCATCTTTGGAAACGTGGGTTGGATACCTCCTTGGATATAGTTCTTGAATTTCAGAACTTGTATAATCTGGTGAAAACTCATGCCTCGTGAATTCCTTAAGGGCTCTCCACCTTTTGATAGTTGGTTCCCTGTAAAACCTTATATCATCCTCTTCTTTGACCCACCATCTAAAGGCATCATCTCTAAGTTAATCAATGACATAAAATAACCTCTCCTTTTTCTGAATGTTGTTTTAGTAAAACCATTCATCAAGGTTTTTTCCCTTTTTAGGTAATCTCTTATTCCTGAAAATTTTAAAAGCTTCACTTTATCAGCAAGAGATTAAGAATCAAACCGAGAATTAACAACATGATGGTTAAGAGTTTGAGAAATTGGGTGTGGGTTGATCCTTGAATGATCTGGTGGATTGGGCTCGACATATACAGCCTCTGGTGGATCTCCACATCTTCTTTCTCCTTGCTGTGGTCGTTGGCCTTGTGCCTTGTTTCTTTTTTTTTTTAACCGAGCAATCCGATCATTGAGATTTTGTACAGCTGCTAGCTGTTGGCTCAGTGTTTTCTTTATGGTTTAGCGTGTTCCTCCACTACCATTTTTTCCTGAAAACAACCTCAAAGAGCGAGTGAAGGTATGGGAAGTTCTGGTCGAACCAAAATAAAACAAATGCAGTAATGAAACTTAATATAAACCGAAAAAATATACAATTATGAACCGAAATGAAATAAACTATGCAAATAATTTTCTTTTGGTTTTCTGGAAGCAAGCTCGAAATAAATCAGTATGAGATGCTATGAAAAGAAATGGAAAGAACACTAATACTGATTTTTTATTTTTGAATTTTCTTAGGATCCAAAAATCAAACCACAATATGCAAATCACATCAGCTATGCTCTAAAATTTTTATTTTTATTTTTATTTTTATTTTTTATGCAAGAAAGAAACGAAGATAATATTCAATGATAATAAAAACTATGGAAAAATATGGAATGCAAGGCTAAAATGGACTTTTTTAAGTTTTTAGTTTAAAGAATGCAATAAACGAGAAATATGCAACAAATGATATAAACTATGACGAATGATATTTTTTATTTTCTTTTATGGATGCAAGCAAAAAGATGATGAAACAATATGATATTCACGAAGTGAATAAAATGATATCCTTTTTATTTTATTTTTATTTAATGCAAGATTCAAAAAAGAAACAAATATGGAATGCAAAGTTTTTTTTTTTTACTTTTCTAAAATAGAAACATATATCTAAATGAATGCAAACACGTTTTTCTTTTCTTTTTATGACTAAAATGATCAAAAAAGGCCACAGGTCGTCTCATATCTCAACTCTTTATAGGTTTTCAATTAATGATGAAAAAAAAAACTATTTTTATGGCTTTTTCGATTTAATGATGAAAATAAATGCAAAACTAAATATGATGCAAGGATAGATTGACTTGATTCAGGATATTTTAGCTCTGATACCAAATGATACAACCCAGAATGGGGGTCGCACAAATGCATGTTGGAAGCTTCAACCGGATCGACCGGATAAGTGATAGATTGATAGATATGGTCGATATCCAACTTAATAATCTGGAACAAATGCAAATGTAATAAGATTCAGATCAAGAGATGATTGAAGTGGATGGGATGGAGCAAAAGCTTGCTGGATGTGTATCACTCTCAGGCTTAGAAAACGAATGGAATAGAAGTGATGGTAGATTGCAGACGCCACAAAGATATATGGTAGGGATCCTTGATAAGTCAGGTTGCTCCAGAGTTGCTTTTCACACACTCAAAAGACTTGTAACAACAATTTTAAGAAAATTAGAAAAACTGCATTTTATTCATAAAGATCAATGTGGTTGTTTAAAATGAAGAATGGAATGAGCTTATATAGTCTCGAACTAGGAATCTTCTAACAGTCTAAAAATGACAAAAGGAAACAAATAAACTCGAAATAAAAGTTTTGGAAGTAAAGGCTTTGATGGCTCCAAGAATAAGGTCATTAGCTTGATTTTGTGCACCATCAAAGGAAACTTGATGAGACTTGTATCGTGATAGCTTCTGGATGTGACTATGATCTTAAATCCTTCTTGAATTACTCCTTTCTCTTAAAATAATGAAATGTGTCCGTTGGTCTTGAGCAAGAATCTGCAGGAACCCCTTTAAGGCATTTAGTGTAGATGTTGTCAAATATGGGAAGTAGATGATCTTGAGGGTCCACCTGATCCTCTGTGTTCTGGTGAATCTAAAGACGTCTTCAATACCTTCTGGATGGATTAGAGTGTCTCATGGCTTCCAAAGAAAGGTTTGGTCCGAGTAAAATTGGATTGGTTGGCAATTTTCCCAAATTGATGTCGGTTTTGAGAAATTATTGTATCTTGGTTTTCTCATGACCAATTCTTCTGATTTTGGGGTTTTGTGGAAAGATAGTAATCCCCTATTGAATCCCATGATTTATTCTGGAGAAGACCACTTAATAGTTAGGATGAAATTCATTTCAAAGGGCGGAGACTCACAAATGGATTGTCTGGGAAGCTTCCATTTTGTACAATCCATAACTTTCTGTTCCGCATAAATTTTGGGATTATTTCACTTGGAAATGAAATAGTTGTTAGTGTAGAATCCATAAAATTGGGTTCATGGTAAAAAACCCTCCTATTTTGAAAGATATGGCATTTTAAGTGCACATACATCCTTGTTGGCGCCTTGGTTGGTTGGGTAGGGTGTTGGTCTGGCCTCCGGTTCAGCTACTGGTTTGATGGCCGCATCAAAAACTAACCTATTAATCCTAGTCGACTTACCGAGAAGTCTTTTCTAGTATTTTCGAGATTTGTTTGTTAACAAAGAAAAGTTGAAAGACTTCCGGAGAAGTCGTCTCTAGAAAACACACATAAATTCAGTTGCAAAAGTAACATCTGCATTAACAAGAAGAATTCAGTATAAGTCTTCTACGACCAGAAGACTTACATGGAACTCTTCTAACGAACATATCTGGAAAAAAAATCAATTTCATACTTTCAACCAGTGAAATAACTTGATTAGCTTCTCCTAGCACATAAAACTGCACCACGAAACAGATCCACTTGTTAATGATCAAGAATCATGAGTTTGAACCTTACAAAGTTTAGAATTAAAATCTTGGGTTTTTTGCATGAATATAGAGATAAAGTAAAAGAGATGTAGTTTTTGAGCATAAGAAATGAGATAGGAGGATTGAAAATTGATTTTTAGATGCATTAAGAGCTTCAAATTGCTTATTCATGGTGGTTGGTGTATTAATAACAATGACAATAATGTAAATGATGAAGATGAGGCTGATAGAGTAAAATACCCATTTCGAAAAAAGAAAAAAAAGTAATGACATTTTCATGAATAATCCAAATTTTGGAGGTGAACTAGGACAAATAAAAATTCCAAAAAAAAATCATAAATTAGTTTTGTTTTTTGAATTTGAGTTTTGAGTTATATTTGTAAAATGCCCTATCAAATTTATATGAACTATATATTTTATGTCAAGTTATAAATAATTATCATATAAATAATTATAGTTTAAATTGTATATACTATATATATATATATATGGGGAATTTTCATGTTTACCACATTATTGATACAATTATTCATCTTTACCTTCACTAAATAGATATTTCACGAATACCTTCTTCATTAAGAGGTAAAAAAATCTTAGATTAATTAGAACCCGAAACTCCACATTTCAAAACTCTACCCCATCTATCAACTCTAAACCCTAAAAATTAGATTAACTAACCCTAGAATTATAACTGTTTTTTCCTTTAAAAATAAGAGTAAAAGCTAAGGTAAACACGAAAAGTGGTAATAGTAATGTGGTATTTTAGACAATTTCTCATATTATATGCACAAGTTATAGTTTTTTTTTTTTTATCAGTGTGTTATAAATTGTGAATATAATATTTGTAATATATATTTTATATGATCATTTAGTTACTTCAAAATAATATATTTAAAATTTAACATTTTAGTGGGATACGTCAATCAAAAAGCTATTTGCTAGAAATGGTGATTATTCACCTCCTATTACACATGTCTCTCTCCTACCTATTGTGTCATCATGCACTTGTCTTATTCTTGTAAAAGCAAAATGACTAAGCATCATTTCTTGTACTATATATATAACATAAAAGAAGAGAATGTGGTAATAAGAAACAGAAGACTTCATTATCATCTCTTGTTATTCTCTCTCCCTCTTTTTATAATTTTAGTTCTTACCTTTTGTATTTTATAACACGTTATCAGCACGAATCTCTGATCTTATATCGAACGAGGTTATACTAGTGAAGTAAAGTTCAATTTATGTTTTCAATAATTTCAATAATTTTAATTTTATTATTGTTCCGGAGTGAGAGGCTATGCCTTCTCCATTTATTTTTCGGGATGATAGGCGTTGCCTTCCATGACTGATTGTTAATATAGGCTATGCCTTCACGATCAGAGAAACATGTAGTAGGCTTTGCCTACGTGAATAAAAAAAGGTCTAAATGGTAGACTTTGTGTCCTCAGACCTTGAATAAAAAAAAAAGTTAATATGGCAGAATTTGTCTCCTCGAAACTTGAAAAAAAATGATCAACATCGAAGACTCTGTCTCCTCGGATCATGTGAGAGGCTAAGCCTCCGATTTAATGCGTACTTTTTAAATTTATGCTTTTAAGTTTATGCTTTAATTTTTTCATTTACTTTCCATATTTAAATTTTTGTCTTTATTATATTTTAAAATATATGTTATTCTATGAATACAATTATTATGTCGAATTTGAAAAAGATCAAAATAAATTCCCTTGATATTACGGAAAATAACTATATGACTTGCTCAGTGGGTGCAAAAATGCACCTGAGAGGAAACGGGCTTTTGGAAACCATCGATAGTTCGAAAACGATGTCGGATGAGAAAAAGACTAAAGCCATGATATTTTTACGACACCACATACCTGATGGTTTAAAAGATGAATATATTACAAAATGGGATCATGCGGACCTCTGGCAATCATTAAAAGAGAGGTTCGATCACCAGAAATATGTGATCTTACCGAAAGCTAAAAAAGAGTGGATCCATCTCCGGTTCCAGGACTAAAAAAGTGTAATTGAATATAATTCTGAAATGTTTGGAATTCCATCTAGGATGATGTTATGTGGAGAGAAAATAAGTAATTATGATATGATCGAGAAAAATCTCTCCACGTTCCATCTTGGAAATGTGGTTCCGCATCAACAATACCGGGCGAATGGTTATACTCGTTACTCGGAGTTGATGCAAGTCCTCCTTGTAGCGGAACAGAATAATCAACTCGTGACTTTAAACCATCATGCTCGTCCCACTGGATCTGCTCCATTCCCCGAAGCGAATGTTGCATCATCCAGTTATGATAATTGGAGAGGACGAGGACGTGGACGTGTTCGAAATCATTATTATTGTCATGGAAGAAGACGAGGAAGAAGATTATGTCCGTATGATGAAATAAATAAAAAGCACTTCCATAAAAACGAAAGGGGTCGGGATGATAAAAGGGAAACATATGTGGTTTATACGTCACCAAGTATAACAAGATATCTTGAACCGGTAACTGGTGATATGTTTACGGCATGGTTTGCCAATTGTCATTTTAATGAGGAAGAATTTTCAGCGTCAGGGGGGAGCAATTAGAGAAATTCCTAAAGAGATTACATGGTGTACATCGTCGTTGTTACACCTTGATCCCCCTACGAATAAAAGAGAGCTGGAAGTTTAGAAAATTGTGCATTTGCATAATTTGGCAAACCAGTTACCAGACGCGTTCACAGACACGAGAAGGGTGATGATGTAAGGCCCAAACCCGACCGACTGGGCCGCGGTCGAAAGCTCACGTCGCTCGGTCCGAACACAGACCAAACCTCTAGATTTATGCCCTTATTTATAATTTTGCCTAATAGCGAGGTCTATCTTTAGACCTTAGCTTACGACTACCTTAGTCGAACCCTAGCTTAGATCCTTTCAACTTATGCACAGCGGAATATTTTCTAGATATCATTGGTTTATGACCAATCTAATACTTGTCCGATTTTGATCGCCTCAGCCTTGGTTAGCTATATCAACTACCAACTAGCTCAAAGGTCGATCCTAGCGGCATCGAAAGATCTTGAAATGCATCTTATGGATGTTTTGACTATATATTTGTATAGATTATTGGATAATGATATTTACATGAAACTCCCTAAAGGATTGAAAATGCCAAAAGCATTGAAAGAAAAATCTAGGAGATTTTTTTGGTTAAGTTACAGCGATCACTTTACGGACTAAAGCAATACGAACGCATGTGGTACAATCGCTTAAGTGAATATCTATTAAGAAAAGGATACGTGAATAATGCAATATGTCCATGTGTTTCCATTAAGAAATCGTAATCTAGCTTTGTGATCATTGATGTATATGTAGATGACTTGAACATAATTGGAACTCAAAAGAAGGTTGATGATGATGCACAAACTCATATGAAAGAAGATTTTGAAATGAAAGATCTCGGCAAGACGAAGTTTTATCTTGGGCTCCAGATTAAGCATCTCCGAGATGGAATATTTGTGAATAAATTAAATTATACGAAAAGGCTATTGAAACGCTTTTATATGGAAAAAACGACTCATTTGAGTACACCAATGGCAAATAGATCTCTCGATATAGAGAAAGATTCTTTTAGACCCTGTGAAGATAGAGAAGAGGTACTCGGGCCTGAAGTATCTTATATGAGTGCTATCGGTGGGCTTTTATATCTTGCAAACTGTATTAGACCCGATATTGTATTTGCTACTAACCTACTTGCAAGATATAGTTCTTTTCCTACTCGTAGGCATTGGAACGGAATAAAGCAGATATTATGTTACCTTCAAGGTACAGTTGACCTAGGGTTAATTTATTTTAGAAAACCCGAGTTTGGTATGGGTTATTTTGCAGATGCAGGATACTTATCAGATCCTCATAAAGCTCGACCGCAAACCAGCTATGTTTTTACAATTGGTGGAACCGCGATCTCTTGGCGTTCCAAGAAACAAACTTTGGTTGCAACTTTGTCGAATCATGCGGAGGCTATTGCGCTTCACGAAGCATGTCGTGAATGTTTGTGGCTTAGTTCAATGAGTCACCACATACAAGAAGCAAGTGGAATAGCTTACAAGAAAAAGCCGACGAAAATATTTGAAGACAATTTGGCGTGTGTCGCTAAACTTAAAGAAGGTTATATCAAGAGTGATAGGACAAAGCACATCCCTTCAAGATTTTTCTCGTACATACGGGAGCTCGAGAAAAATAAAGAAGTGGACATAAAATATCTTCGATCATGCGCCAATCCCGCAGATTTATTTACAAAAGCCCTCCCAACTACAACATTCCAAAAACACGTATATGGGATTGGAATGAGGCGTTTGCGTGACCTATAAAGAAAATACTATGTCCATTCTTTTCAGGGGGAGATGACGTTACTGTGCTCTTTTTCCTCGTCATGGTTTTTATCCCTTAAGGTTTTTCCATGACTAGGTTTTAACGAGGCAGTACATAATGAAAAATGAATAATCAAGGGGGAGTATTAGAAATGGTGATTATTCACCTCCTATTACACATGTCTCTCTCTTACTTATTGCGTCATCATGCACTTGTCTTATTCTTGTAAAAGCAAAATGACTAAACATCATTTCTTGTAATATATATATATATATATAACGTAAAAGAAGAGAATGTGGTAATAAGAAAAAGCACAAAAGACTTCATTATCATCTCTTGCTACTCTCTCTCCCTCTCGACATTCTCACCCAAAAACTAATATATATTTTTATTGTTATTAACCAATTGATGTGGATGCAATAACCATAAGGTACATATGGACCGAACCAATCGACCAAGACCAAACCGGGCCAGGCTCGACCAAGAGTAAACCAGCCGGCCAAGACTTTCCTTTTCTCTATGGTTTGTGTTTTCCTTTTCCTTGTTGGATTAGGAATTGTTATCTTTCCATTTATTTTAATTACGGTCTATTGTAAACCCTATATAAAGGGAACCTCCATCGAGTATTGATAATAAGATTCATAAGTTCCCCCATTCTTTTCACAACACGTTATCAGCACGATACGTCTCTCATAAACCCTAACCCTAAATTGATACCCACAAAGAACAAAAGCAGCCGTTAAGAACCCTAAGTCTAAAAACTCATAGATTCAATCTCATCATCAACATCTAAGTTTTCTGCATCAAAGGAATTCAATCTCTCTCTCTCTAAAACCCTAGATGATCAACCCGGCTACACGCACACACACCCGATAGCCCGTGTGCACTCGATACAAACCACACCCGATACACGACTGTGATTACCACCCGCGTACACCCAAGGAGCAGCCGATACACACACCCGATAGGAGAACACCCGTAAACAATCAATCGGCCACACCAAAACCACCCGACACACAATCACCACCCGATAGGATCAAAGACCCGCGACCAGCCCGTACGCGACCCGCGATCAATCTCGGTGGACCGTTCAACCCTACTTGAGGTTAAAGGTAATCCGATTAACCCTAATTTACAAATTGATCAATTGAGCTTTGCTAGGTTGCTGGATAGTTTAGGGAATCTCATCCTGATCACATAGGGTACAAATCCATTGATTGAATTGCTTGATTTATTGATAGTCCGATTGCAAATCACATAGAAACCGGGTGCTAGGTTGTTAATCTAAAAAATCCTAAGTTTTAAAATCAATTAGACTTGTTAGGTTGTTAATCAATAAAACCCTAATCATAAACCTGATTATAATTCAATTAGGATTGCTAGGATTGATAATTGAACCCTAAACCTAAATCGGCCATCAATCCCTAATTATAAAACCGAATTTGATTGATTATCTTGATTGCTTGTTTGATTGTTTGATCACCTAGAAACTGCTTGTTAGGATTGATAAAATAAACCGATTGATTGTTTTGATTGAACCGACCACATGGTATAAAACATGAACCAATTAGGTTGCTAGATTGAATCGATCACATAACCTTGTTAGGTTGATAGATTGCATTGCATCATTCTCGTACTGGCCGTATGGTAATGCATCATACTCATAGCCGACTATTGTTCATTAAATCACCATTGTCTTGATTGCAATTAAACTTAGAAACCCTTATGATAGGTTTATAAAACTGAATTCTAAAACTCATGATTATACGATTTTAGATTTCAAAAATCAATAACTTGGAATATGCGGCCCTTAATCCATCTGGAGATAATTACCTCCAATGGGTGCTTGATACCAAGATCATCCTAAAGTCTAAAGAGCTCGGTAAAAGCATTATAGATGAAAATAATGTCAGTGAAAAAGATAGATACCGAGCCATCCTTATAATAAGGCATCACTTGGCCGAGAGTCTCAAAGATCAGTACTTTACTATCGAAAATCCTCTTGAGCTTTGGACAGATCTGAAAAGCAGATATGATCACCAAAGAACGGTGATCTTACCAAGGGCTCATTATGATTGGAGAAACCTAAGGATCCATGATTATAAGTCCGTGGACGAGTACGATTCTGCATTGTGTAAGATTGTTTCAAAATTGAAACTATGTGGAGAAACGGTTACTGATAAGGATATGCTTGAGAAAACCTTTTCCAAGTTCCACACAAGCAATGTGTTTCTTCAACAACAATATCGTGAGAAAGGCTTCACCACTTATGCTGATCTTATTTCTTGTTTGCTCCTTGCTGAGCAGAACAATGAATTGCTAATGAGAAACAGTGAAATGAGACCTCCAGGATCCACACCATTACCTGAGGCACACGCAGCCACTAATGCTGATAAAGAGGCAAACCACGTCCATACTAATAACCAACACGGTCGAGACCGTGGAAAATGGCAAGGACGTGGCCGCGGTCAAGGTTCCTATGGCCACGGTGGAGGAAGCCCATATGGTCGAGATAATGGCCGAGATAGAGTCCAAAGTAACTCGTATGGTCGAGGAAATGGACGAGGCCGAGGGAGTCATTTCATACCCTCGCAACCGACCAAATCAGTGTGCCATAGGTGTGGCATGAGCAATCATTGGGCTAAGACTTGCAAGACTCCCAAGCATCTATGTGATCTATATCAAGAAAGTTTAAAGGGGAAGAATCATGAAGCCCACATGGTAGTCCAAGATGATGAAAACGATTTTGACCATGATAAGGATGATTTACTAGAATATGAGACTTCTGATTATCTCGAGAATGATAAATGATTTCGACATTTGTAATCTTTGCTTGTTTTATTTGATTTGGTGATTTCCATTTCTATGATATCATTTCTATGTTTCATTTCTATGATTGTCATTTATGTGTTTTGAATGAATGATTTATATATGAAGTCTCTAAATATGATCGAGGCCAATGCAACTTTTAATAAAACAGCCATCGAAAATTTCACTTTATGGCATGACCGGCTTGGCCATCCCGGTTCTAATATGATGCGTAAGCTGATATCTAACACCAGAGGCCATACACTTAAAGAAAAACAAATCATTCCCAAGCACCTATCGTGTGCATCTTGTTCACAAGGGAAATTGATCGTTAGGTCATCACCATTTAAGGTGGCAAAGGAAACTATGAACTTTCTGGAAATAATTCAGGGCTATATTTGTGGACCAATACACCCACCGTGTGGGACTTTTAGATATTTCATGGTCCTTATAGATGCATCGACCAGATGGTTGCACGTATGCTTGTTATCGACCCGTAACTTGGCATTTGCCAGATTGCTCGCTCAGATTATAAGATTACGAGCTCATTTACCAGATTTTCCTTTGAAGACGATACGTCTTGATAATGCTGGTGAATTCACGTCTCAAGCGTTCAATGATTACTGTATGTCCATGGGGGTGACAGTGGAACATTATGTGGCACATGTACATACACAGAACGGCTTAGCCGAATCATTTATAAAACGCATTCAGCTGATAGCCCGATCATTACTCATGAGGTCGAGGCTGTCGGTTTCGGCATGGGGACATGCGGTCCTCCATGCGGCCGAGCTCATACGCATCCGACCATCTAGTGATCATAAGTATTCCCCATCACAATTATTAATGGGTCAGGAGCCAGACATTTCCCATCTTAAAACATTCCCATCTTAAAACATTTGGTTGTTCAGTTTATGTTCCAATTGCTCCACCACAGAGAACAAAGATGGGACCTCAAAGGAGGATGGGGATATATGTTGGATTTGATTCTCCCACAATTATAAAATACCTTGAGCCAACTACGGGTGATTTATTTAAGGCCAGGTATACGGATTGTCATTTGAATGAATCCGAACTTCCAACATTAGGGAGAGATCAAAAGCTGGTAAAAGAAATGAAAGAAATTTCATGGAATCAAACATCCATAACATGGCAAGATCCTTAGACTCAAGTGTGCGATCTTGAGGTCCAGAAAATAATTCATTTACAAAAGCTAGCTAATCAATTGCCAGATTCCTTTGCTGACCCGAACAGAGTGACTAAGTCACATATACCAGCTATAAACGCACCTATTAAATTAGATGTCCAAATGGGACACAGTCAAGTTGCTACTGAGTCTATGGCACGTCTCAAACGTGGTAGACCAATTGGTTCCAAAGATAAACAACCTCGGAAAAAGAAAGGTGCAACCGAGAATGTAACCCCAGGCATAGCCGGCCTTACCCGAGGCACGGTCGATCTCGACAAGACGTCCTCAGACGCGGTCGATGAACCAACCCGACCAACCACGGTCGATGGTCCGGACAGCAAAACCATGGTCGATGGTCCGACTGTACCGCCCAGTGATGCTCGGGACACCTTGCATCATGGTACTGACAGTCCTGAGAACAATGAGATTTCTATAAACTATATAATGTCTGGAAAGAAATGGAATAGAAAAGATGTCGACATCAGTGATATATTTGTATATCAAGTAGCACTTGAACTGATGGAAAATGAGGATCAAGAACCCACGTCAATATATGAATGCATTCAAAGATCAGATTAGCTTAAGTGGAAAGAAGCCATAAACGTGGAGTTAAATTCTTTAAAGAAAATAGGTGTATTCGGTCCAATAATCCGAACACCATTTGATGTCAAACCAGTTGGGTAAAAATGGGTCTTTGTGAGAAAGAGAAATGAAAATGGCGAGGTCGTGAGATACAAAGCTCGACTCGTGGCACAAGGATTCACACAAAGATCAGGAATCGATTATGAGAAAACTTATTCCCCTGTGGTGGATGCAACTACTTTTAGATTCCTAATAAGTCTGGCCATAAGAGAAAATTTGGACTTACGGTTAATGGATGTTGTAACCGCATATTTATATGGACCACTGGATAATGACATCTACATGAGGTTCCTAGAGGGTATAGAAATGAAAGATAAAGAAAGATCTCGAGATCAACACTGCATCAAACTGAACAAATCAATATATGGACTTAAGCAATCTGGCCGGATGTGGTACAATCGATTGAGTGGGTACCTAGTGAAAGAAGGATATATAAATGATCCTATTAGTCCATGTGTTTTCATAAAGAAATTTGATAATTAAGGCTTTGTGATTATAGCAGTGTATGTGGACGATTTGAACATCGTTGGAACCTCTGGTGAGATCGCCCAAACAGTCGAATATCTAAAGAAAGAATTCGAAATGAAAGACCTAGGCAAAATAAAATTATGTTTGGGATTACAACTTGAGTATAGAAATGATGGAATCCTTGTGCATCAAATGGCATATACTGAAAAGATACTCAAGAGATTTAATATGGCTGAGGCTCACCCACTATCTAGCCCTATGGTCGTGAGATCACTCGGCCCGGACACTGACCCATTTCGTCCAAATATGGGCGGTGAGGATGTCCTTGGTCCCGAAGTGCCATATCTCAGTGCCATTGGTGCCTTGATGTATTTGGCAACCCATACATGGCCGGACATATCCTTTGCCGTGAACCTCTTGTCCAGGTTCAGTTTTTATCCGACCAAAAGGCACTGGGACGGGATTAAACATGTTCTGCGTTACTTAAAAGGAACTAAAGATTTAGGTTTGTTTTATACTAACCATAACAAAGAATTTTTAGTTTGTTTTGCTGATGCATGTTATCTATCAGATCCACACAATGCAAGGTCGCAGACGGGCTATGTTTTCACGCATGGTGGTAAGGCCATATCATGGCGTTCTATGAAGGCAAACCATCTCGGCCACTTCATACAATCATGCCGAGATTTTGGCTATCCATGAGGCAAGCCGTGAATGTGTTCGGTTGAGATCAATGACCCAACACATCCGAGATGATTGTGGGATGACTGAAGACAAAGAACCAACCGTGATGTATGAAGACAATGCAGCTTGCATTGCTCAGCTCAAAGACGGTTATATAAAAGGAGATAGGAAGAAACACATATTGCCCAAGTTCTTCTTCACCCACGAGTTGCATAAAGCCAAGGAGGTCCAAGTGGTTCAAGTGCGTTCAAGTGAGAACTCGGCTGATCTATTCACTAAGGCATTACCGACCTCAACACTAAGGAAGCTTATACATCAGATCGGAATGAGAAGATTGAAAGATCAATAATGGTGCATTCATCAGGGTAATAATACGTTTGTACTCTTTTTCCTAACTATGGTTTTATCCCAAAAGGGTTTTACAGATTAGGTTTTAATGAGACAACATACCAAACATATTATGAGCTCTTTATGGTTATAACATCCAAGGGGGAGTGTTATAAACCAACTGATATAGATGCAATAACCATAAGGTACATATGGACCGAACCAATCGACCAAGACCAAACCGGACCAGGCTCGACCAAGAGTAAACCAGCCGGCCAAGACTTTCCTTTTCTCTATGGTTTTGTGTATTCTTTTTCCTTGTTGGATTAGGAATTGTTATCTTTTTATTTATGTTAATAACGGTCTATTGTAATCCCTATATAAAGGGAACCTCCATCGAGTATTGATAATAAAATTCATAAGTTTCCTCATTCTTTTCACAACATTTATATTTTTAGTTCTTACCTTTTGTAATTTATAACACTATTGCTCTTTACTCCCAAGGTTTCTTTTGATTTATTATATATATATATATATAGTAAAATTTGTCATACCTAAAATCGGTTGCATTTAATTCACGATATGTATTCATTCCAAATATAATATATTCAATATTTATTGTAAGATTTGTTAATCAAAATTCTGGTTCAGGTTACTTTCGAAATATTCTAATTTTTATCATCACGCTTACATTTACTAACATGATATTCCAAAGACAATCTTAACTACAACGATTATATTTTTTAGAATTTATCATAGAATATTCTGTTTCATAAATTATCATGGAAGCTAAAAAATTTAGAAAACTCCCTACATTTACTATAGAAATAAAACATTTGTAACAGAAAAACGAACCCATTTTAATTTTGTGCTGGAAACATATTTTTGCTTTTGTTTTAATAGATTTCTATTATTATTGAAGTTTAAGCTTTTTAAATATAAATATACTAGGAGTTTTCAGCATGCACATAAATAATAATTTAAAATATAATATATTTTTTTATTTTTTTTAAAGTTAGTTTACACTTTAACATTATTGTTTTTATATTTGAATTTCATCAGTTTAGAAAAAAAATAGTTTTTTCTTTTATAATCTTGTTATTTTTATTTGGCTTAAATCTTTGAGTTTGATTTTAAATTTAAACAGAGCTAAATTATATTTTATAAAAATAATTTATATATTATACTATAATGATTTTTTATTTTAAATATTTATTTTATTCCTTAGTTAAAAAATTCTTTATTCAAATATAAAAATGTAACTATTCAGATTTTTATAGGTTTTAGTTAAAGTTGGTTAAATTAGTAAATATCAATATGTTAATTAACCTCATAAACCAATAAATGTAAATAATTTAATTATGTAACTATCAAAAAATTATTTGATTAGTATTACTTTAATTTTATATTTGTTAATGTACACTTCTAATTAATTTTGATAATATATACGTGAAATTTATAAAATATGATACATAAGTTGATGTAAAAATATTTGTAATTATTATTTTTTTATTAATATAATACCTAGATATTATTTTAATGATAGATATGAGTTATTAGTTATTAATATATTTCAAAATTCTTGCCAAAAGTAAATATTTATATAGATACTTTAATAATGATATAAGAGTTATTAGTCATTACCATATTTAAAATATTTTTCTAAAAAAATAAATATTTATATAAGTAATTGTACATGACACAATTAGATTAATGTCATATCATAATTCTTTAGTGCAAGATTACATTTCATGTTAAATCCCCTATATATTATTTGAGAATCATTTAAAAAGTTGTAACCTTAAGTTTGTAAGAATTAAAAATAACCCCAATCCTACGTGGCATAGCTATTTGACTTCTATTTTCAAATCCCAAAGATTCTAGAGTATGTGATATAATGTATAGTTTAAAAATAATATTCTCTAGCAATATAATATTCCGTAGGCTATAGTTGGTCGCATATATTAAATATTTATTGTTTCACATGCTTTCCTTAAATAAAACCTACGGAATTACCTAATATGATCAAAATATATATATGACAATTAATGATTTAAAACAATAAAGATTTGATAACAATCTGTATACTTTTTTCATTTTGTTTATTTCTTTATTATTAAAATAAATTACACAATTACATTAATCATATAATAAAAATCTAGATTTTTTTTGTGTATGTTGTATTTCAATTTTTTCAAAATGAGTATAAATTACTAAAACTGTTAAAAGTCTCACATAAACTTTTAAGATCAAGGTTTTAATTTTTTTTTTCTATACTAAAATATAATTATTAGAAGACCATATGAAGAAATAATTTTAGTTTATATATATTTAACATCATTTTAATTAAACTATACATCGTATGAAAATACATACTTATATTTTGATATTTGCCTTGAACATATATTGAAAAGTTAATATTTTAATTTTGAAATATGTCATTGTTTTTTTTAAATGATTATAAATTATTGAAACTACTAAACATCTCACATTAAAAAAATCGTTGGTGTAAAGTTTTGTTACACAAATATGTAAATAATCATAAAATCATATGAGTAGAAACCTCATTTAATTAATATCCATATTAAAAGTGTGTTATATTACTATGTTTATATCATTTAAATTTAATTATATATCATATACAATATATAAGATTGATTATTTTGCTTTATTTACCCTAATTGTGAATAAACAAGAGTAATAGTTAAATTTATATGCATACGCCAATTTATTACATAATAGTAACTGATTTCTTAGTTATTTAATATGTATTTATTATTTTATTATTTATAATATGCAGAAAAATATAAAATAAATAATAAATATAAAATACTTATTATGCATAAAGTGCAGATCTTAACCTAAGTATGTATCTCTTTAATTATTTTAAATCTTAAGTATTTTCTAAAACAAACGAAATGAGAATAAAATTCAAAATAAATATTTATATCGAGTAATAACCAAAATATAAAAAAACATAGCAAGAGAAAAATGGAAGATAAATAGGACTGACACGTGAATGTAAACTTCTCATAACCATAATTAATTTTTAAATTGTTAAATCATGATATAAAACTGAGTTAATTTTTAATTTGTTAATTTGTTAATTTTTTAATATTTTAAATTATTATGGTTATGTTAAATCATGACCATAATTAATTTTAAATTATTTATTTGTATTTGAAAAACTTAAAATATTGTTTTTAAAAATAATTTAAAAATTAACATGATTTTTTTATAAATTATTTTAAAAAATAATAATTTGTAAAAAAATATAATTTTCTAATATTATTAGACAGATAAATAAATTATATTAAATTAGTTTTGAAACTTTATATATTTTAAATGCAAATATTTTACCAATTGCTTCTTAAAAAACATTAGGGAACTTGCTAATACTCTACCAATCAAGCGCAGTAATACGCCATTTATTTTCCATCACTCGAACACTGAAAAGTGAAAAGATATATGAAAACAGATCCATTAAATTCTAAGATTTGATCTACATTTCTAATTAAAATTGTTTCTGATCCTACGTATAGATAATTATATAAAAATTTCAAAATTCTTAAATTTCAAATACATACAAAAACAATCATATGTAAATTTTAAATTTGTCAATACTAAAATTTTATATTTTAATTACATATATTCACCCTGCGCAAGGCGCAGGTCTTATCCTAGTATGGAATTAAATCAGAACTATATGCAACCGTCCAACTTCATTGATATGGACATAAAATTATTAGTTTGGTTTGGAGAGTATTAATCGAGTTTGAGTATTAATCGAGTTTGTTTAAATTGATAACAAAAAAACATAAACTATAGATATGGATGTTTCTCAACTTTCTCTTTTTGCATCAAGATGGAAGTTCTATTATTCCCTCTATTTTTAATAATTAATATTTTAAAATTATTTTTATCCCAAATTAAATGATATTTTTAAATAAAATTTATTAATTTTTTTATGTTATTTTGTTGAAGCACCGCGGCCTGTTGATCAAGATTTAAGAATTTTCTACACCAGATCTAGAGTCTGATTTTCAGAAAAATATAATTCTGCAGATTATAGGATGCAATGCTTTTAAAATGTTTCAGAGTATTGCATGCATGACCGTTTGTTGTGATCGGGTGCTGCGAAACATGTTTATTGAAAATATAGTATATGCAGAATTGTTCGTCGATCTAAGTATTATAAATAAAGGTACATCGGTTACATTATATAGAATAGAAATCTAGACTATAAATGACATAGAAGATTTGACTACTGTTAAAAAAAAATTTATGTTATATGAATTTTCCCATATGCTTTATTAAATTTTGGTTAGGTTAATAATTAACAACAATTATGTTTAGAAAATATATAAAATAAATAAATGATTTCTTTATTTTTATGGTTAATCCTAAAATGTCATCTAAAAACGGATGGAGTATCATTTTCCGCACATGAGTGAATGATCGTAATCAACATAGAAGAATAATTGTATTTGTCTGCAAAGAAAACACATAGTAGCATAGAAACAGTTCTATAGAGCTGTGACCTGAAAAAGGAAAGGAACAGTGACCACTTCAAAAGCTATCAATTTGACTCCAAACAAATATTCAAAAGCTTTGCTAAGACTTCATCAGGAGACTCATGCATGCAGTGAGTAAATATCTTCATCAATTTTTTTGTTCATTGAAGAAATATACTTTCCTTAACTATCCGTTCAGTGACGACACTGAGTACCAGAGATATTAGTGCAGGTTTGGACATCCACGAGATCTGAGATAACCTAAATTTGCAGGACATTTACCTAAGGCCTAGTTCCGATTCTTGTTGTGCTCAATGATATCAGACACTGTCTTTTCTAAAATACATTCTAGCAGCAAAAGTAGCAGATTTTTCCTTCTCGATGGTCAGCTCAGCTTTGAGATTCTTGACTTGTTTTTCAAGTTTTTGGACTCTCGAACCATTATCATATGCTGTCTTCCTCTCCAGTGAAACTTCAGCTTTGAGATTCTTGACTTGTTTTTCGAGTTCTTGGACTCTAGAACCATTATCATATGTCGTCTTCCTCTCCAATGAAACCTCACGAAGCTTTGTCTTCAACCAATCTAGCTTGAAGCCTGCTTCCGTAAGCTCGATAAACTCATTGTAAGCGTTGCTTAGCACACTCTCAGATAAGCTATGTGGAGGCTGTTTCAATGTCTCCATGAGATGTAGGAGGATATTCATGTAAGCTGTCTTCACTATTTGGTTCTTTGGTTCGAAATTTACTGCAATGTCCGGATGCTTCTTGAAAAGCCTGCTTACTGGTACAGCCTGTCGGCATGAGAAAGGTGACAATTATGTTAACAAAGAAAGGGAATCGAACGAAGACAACAACAGGTATCCTTGCAATCAGACCTGAGAATAAAGAACTCGGAAGCCGTGCACATCTAACATCTCCTTCCTTGTTACTTCTGCTTCATCAACATCTTCAATTAATTTTATTTCCACTTTAACGATCAGTTTTTTGTTCTCCAGAAACCCATTTTCTTGAAGCTTTTTAAGAGGCAAGGCCTTAGACCGACCCCATGCTGTTGTTAACTGAGCGCAGAACAATTCGCACAATTCTGCAAGACAAAGACAAGGTGAATATAAATTTTATCCGTTGGCAATCATATATACACATATGTTAGAATACCTTTTGTTCTGTAGAGCTCTTTGCCTGATTGATTCAGTAGAAAAAAGGAAAAACTAGCTCGTCTTTTCCATCCACGCCGCAATGATTCAGGATTCGCAACACCGAGGTACAGAGACAAGTGATCATCAACAAGCTCTCCTTTGGAATAAACTTGAATATACCTGAAAAAAACAGTATAAATGCTTTAGTTATAAACATAATAACTTATTGGCTTAACCTAGAGGAATAAGATCAAAAGAAAAACACTACTTTACCATTCACAGCCGCCGGCCAAGAATTGTGGTGACCGTCTCCCAGCTTCCTTCTCCGAGAAGTTATCTATCTCAAACGTGAAACTCGTCTGCTTATGTTCCTCCATTTGTCTACAACTTTTCTAGCAAGAGGAAACTGCAATTGTAAACACCCAGCAATTTCCAGAAACAGACAAGGTGTCACATAACAATTCACAAATCAGACAAACAAATACACATCTCAACACATTGTCTAAACAAAGAAAAAGACAAACATATTCCAGACATAAAGATATGGGTCAAATATATCACTTGACAAATGTATTTTTCTACTTTTCAAATTCATCCCCACAATTAACATATATGTTGTTCAACGGGGTTTTAATTTTTTTTACTGTTTCCTTTGTCAAAAGGAAATTCAAGGAACACTAAGCAGACATATTTACTGTTTACAGCTTCATTCACATGCAACGAAAACAAAGTTTTGAAAATCACCACATATTGAGCGAAGAAAAGAAGCTACATAAATTGTTATACAGGAAAGGAGGATCTAACCTAAATCGAAGCGACTCATCAGCAGGATTCACGACAAAGAACATACACATCAATCAGAGTTAAAAATAATAATAACAATAAAAGAAAGGAGGATCTAACCTGACCCCAAAGGAGAAGATATAAAATAGGAACATGGGTGGAAACAAAGTCGAAGTCAAAAACAATAAGAACACTTTTGAAGGAAACCCAAAACAGACGATTCACCAAGTATCTCCTAGAGATCTTCAAAGAATCTGACAAATCAAAACAAAGATGGAAAGAGACCTACCGGATCTCCAAAGTTCTTAATCCAGCGAAAGGGAGAGTAGAGGAGTGGAAGATTTAGGGTTAAGTGTGTTTCTTAAACCCACTGTTTGGTCATAAAAAAATAATAATAATAAAGAGAGAAATCTGAATATTTAAGAGGACAAATCTCAAGTCGTCCTGACTGATGAAAATCTGAAAATCTTTTAGGACAGAGAATATATTGCCGCCGCGCCGAACTGTTTGTTTAGGCAAGTGTGTAACTTTTTAAAAAAATTTACTCACTGTCACATCACTTCTGCATACCCGTGTTTTAATGCAATTAGACTAGGGTTAAATGATAAAAGCTTTCTCTCTCTTTGCTCTGTTCTCTCACATCTATCTTTTACAAAGCAAGAGATGAGATAAGTTGTTTGTATGATTTTCTGATCTCTCAAGGTCAGATCTTTTTTTGCTTTTTGTTTCTTCGGTTTATCCATCTTGTCCTTCCGTTGCGGATTATCTCTTCCGTTTATAGCGGATCTTTTGTTGTGTTTTCAATCAAAATTTGATCTGCTCTTCATGTTTATTGCTATATATACGGTCAATTTTGGTTGAACAATACTTAGGTTCACCCCCTATGGTGAACTTTTAAATTCACCACATCTTTTATAACCAATCAAATTGCCACATAGATTATTAAATAAAAATTATTTAAAAAAATTAACAAAAAACAAAATAGCTACAGAAAATAATGAACTCCAACTTTAACGTTAACATCACTAGGAAACCCCTAAATCTAAATCTAAATCTAAATCCTAAACCCTAAATCTAAACCTTAAACTCAAACCCTAAATCCTAAATCCAAATCCTATACCCAAAATTCTAAACCCTAAACTCTAACTCCTAAACCCAAACCCAAACCTTAAACCCTATAAATCCTAAACCCAAACCTTAAACCCTATAAATCCTAAACCCAAATCCTATACCCAAGAATCTAAACCCTAAAACTAACTCCTAAACCCAAACCCCAAATCCTAAATTTTAGGGTTTAAGTTTAGGGTCTAAGGTTTAGAGTCTAAGGCTTAGGGTGTAGAGTTTGGTTTTAGGTTTAGGGTATATGGTTTGGGGTTTAGAGTGTAGGGTTTGAGTTTATATTTAGGGTTTAGGGTTTAGAAATTTAATTTAGGGTTAGAGTTTAGTTAGCGACAATGTTAAAATTGACGTTATTCCTTTTTTTTTGTTATTTTATATTTTTAAAATAAAGATTAATATTTTTTTTTAATAATCCATATGGTAGTTTGATTGGTTATAAGAAATGTGGTGAATTTAAAGGTTCACCTTAGGGGGTGAACCTAAGTATTTTTCGTGTTTTATATGTGCATTATATTTTGTGTTATGTGTGGGCTTTTGAATAAATCTTTGTACTCCTGATTTGGTCCAAGAGGCCTTAATGAAATGAGGTTGACAAAAAAAAAGACTAGGGTTAAATGAACAAATGAAAAAGTAATTGAAAAATATATAAGGTAATGAATGATGTAAGATTTTGGAATAGTCCAACTAATTTTTCTTTTTAATTTGATAATTATATTATTACAAACTACAAAAAATGTTGTAAATAATTATATATGTAATATTCAATTATTTTATGTCACTAGGCAGATAAAACATATTTGGTTAAAAAAGAATACCTTTTTTGTTTGTTCTAATTTTAACATACCATACCACAATTTTTTTACATGTTTTTTCGACCAATCCGGTTAGTTCTAAGAGAAATACACTTAGAATTACAGAGTGGACTATCTTAAAAACATACAACACTATATAATCCAGATTTAGAATACATTTTCACATATGTTAGGAGGTAGACCGACTATCTATTACAACCTACCATTTTAACTACATGGGTCAAAGCCCAAATTTATAATGATCAAATATTGATAATTTTGTTTCCATAAGAAATCTAACCTATGATTAATGTGGATACGCACCAAACCTTAAGAGATTACTACTAAGCTACCACCATTTGATTATACCGCATTCAATTTCCTATATCTTCAATAATGGTATATAAAATCACAAAATATTTTTTACCAATTTAATATAATTCTGCACTGTTTATTCTATCAAAACTGCACTTGTCCCGCATACTGCATAAATCACAGTTCCATCATACCATATTTTGATTCAACACTGTTTATATTACCAAAACCATGGATTCCCATTCGAAACATGTATATATAAAACAATTATACTAGGAAAAACGTAACTAAATAAAATGAAAAAATCTCCAAAAAATTAGACAAAACTTGAACATAATCACAAAAATACTACAAAGATATAGACATATTTTTTCTTATAAGTAAACTTTACATAATTGTATATTACTACTATATTATGTACTCAATTCATTTTCGTACTATCAAATATGTATTTATTATTTGAATCTTGTACATTTTATTCGAGGAAATGAATAAAAATTATTTAATTAAATATTTTCATTATTTTAATGAAGAAACAAATTCTTTTTATCAAATATTCACTTATTGATCCAAAATTCACTTCTATATATATATTAATTAATGATAAAATATCAGTTATATTAAATTTAACAATTGTTTTGAAAACTAAATTAGATCAGTCGGTAAAACTGTAACTTGTTCCGCTATTGGGTTACGGTTTATGTTAAAAAAATGTATTGGAGTTCAGCCGGAAAAAATGATCAAATTCATCAAAATCAGTGATCCAGTTCAATATGAAAACTCAGATTTTCAAATTTGAATTCAAAATATCAGTTTTTTTATATTTATCTAAAAAACAAAAAAAAATATTTTCATCAATCATACATTATTTTGGAGCGCGTATTCTATCAAAACTGCATTTGTCCTACATGCCGCATGAACCACAACTGTATCATACCACACTTTAATTTCGCACCGATTATACTACCAAAACCATGGTTACCATTCATACCTTATATATGTAGAACAGTTATATTTAGAAAATCGTTATCTTAATAAAAATGAAAGTAAATCCAAAAAGTTATACACAACTTGAACCCAATCATAAAAATACTACAAAGGTGTATTAGTAATGCCATATTTTATCCTATTATTAATTATCCAGTGTTGTTTTCAAATTTCCATAACTATATATTTTTACTATATTTTATACTCAATTCATTTTCCGTATTATCAAATATGTATTTATTATTTGAAGCTTGCACATTTTATACGAGAAAATGAACAAAAATTATCTGATTAATTTTTTTCATTATTTTAATGGATAACCAAAATTTAATCAAATATTCACTTTTTGATCCAAGATTCACTTTTATATATATATATATATATATATATATATATATATATATATATATCAATTAATACGGAAATATAAGTTATATTTAATTTAACAAGTGTTTTGAAAACTAGATTGGATCGTTCGGTCAAACTAATCAAACCATAACCTTTTTTCTCTATTAGATTACGGGTTATGTTAAAAAGTGTATTGGATTTAAGTCAAAAAAATTGATCAAATTGATCAAAATCGATGATCCAGTTCAATATCAAAACTCAGATTTTCAATCTGAATTGAAAATATCAGTTTTTTAAAAAAGATTTTGCATTGTTTTTTAATATTTATCTTACAAAACCGCAAAATATTTTTCATCAATCATACATTATTCTGGACCGATTATTCTATCAAACCTCACATGTCCCGCGTATCACATGAATCAGTGTTGCACCATACTCCACTTTAATTATGCACCGCTCAGATTACCAAAACCACTCATACCCTATATATGTAAAACAATTATATTGAGGAAAACGTTATCTTAATAAAATGAAAAGAAATCTAAAAATGTCTACGAAACTTGAACTCAATCAAAAAAAAACTACAAATATGCATTAACAAAGAACATATTTTCTCCTATTAGTAATTATCCAATGTTTCTTTCAAATTTCCATTACTATATATTACTACTATATTTTATACTCAATTCATTTTTCGTACTATCAAATATGTATTTATTATTTGAAGCTTGTACATTATATGAAAAAATGAAAAAAAAATTATTTGATTGAAAATTTTCATTATTTTAGTGGAAACTAAATTTTAATCAAATATTCACTTTTTGATCCAAGATGCACTTATATATATAAATTAATAATAAAATATCAGCTATATGAAATTTAAGTAGTGTTTTAAAAATGGACTGGATCTGTTGGTCGAACTGTAAATTGTTCTGATATTCAATTACGTGATATGTTAAAAATTGTATTGGAGTTAAGCCAGAAAGTTGATCAAATTGATCAAAATCGGTGATCCAATTCAATATCAAAACTCAGATTTGTCAAATCTGAATTAAAATTTCAATTTTTTAAAAAATATTTTGCATTGTTTTAATATTCGTCTAACAAACCGCAAAATATTTTTCACTAATTAAACTTTATTCCACACCACTTATTCTATCAAAACCAAAATTTTCCCACATGACGCATAAACCACAGTTGCACCGTACCGCACTTTAATTCCGCACCACTTCTATTATCAAAATTGTGGTTAACGTTCAGACCCTAAATATTCAATATACGTTTTAAATTTTTTTATTTTTGTTTACTTTCAGTTGAATTTAATAGTAACATTCATTATTTGTTTATGTTATTTTTATTAAAAACCATAAGCTCGTTTAGTAATTATAAAAATTAAGTTTAACTATATAATTATTTTACATCTTTCAATATTTGTTTAACCTTTATAACTATAAGCAAAATAAAATTATTCAGAATTGTTTAAAAATTTAATACATATAATATGAATTATTTATATCTCTTTTATGTATGTATTTTAAATCTACTATTAATTTTCTTTTTTCTTATTCATTTTTCTAACATATTAATTTAAATAATGAGAAGTCAATTTCCACTATAAAGTTTTTATTTAAAATTAGGTTTATAATTTAACACGTTACGAAATTATATATTTATGTAAAAATTTATCAAATAAAGAAATCATCAAAACTTGTTAAGGTTTTTTAAAAAATAGTATGAATATTTTTATTGTATAATTAGTGATTATATTATTTTTATTTAATTACCTTTCCTTATATGATTTTTACATTTTTCATTAAATAAATAACTAATATGTTATTTAGTTAACAAATTTACCATAATTATTAATTATAAGCAAGAATATTTATATTTTATGTATATATTATATATATAGTTTCATTTAACTAATATATCTAATTTTTAAGCATTTGACTAATATATATAATTTTAAAAGGTTATTATTTAATACACCCTCTATTTTAAAAGATGTAAGTTTTAAAAAATTAGACATGTTAAAAATCATTTGAATTTTTGATTACCAATGCATTATTTGTTTTATATAAATGCTAAAATATATAGTTCTTATTATTTAAATACAGTTTAACATTAATCTATTGAAAATTTATTAATTAATAATTATAATATTATCGACTTATGAAATGAACCTAATTGATGATACTAACGCAATCTAATTTATTAAAATAGAATCATCCGTAATTTTTACCCTTGTTATTCTCTAAAATATTACTTTTCTGCCATTAGAGCTACTTATAGTTATCTAGATAATTGAATAATTGAATCTAAAATTAATTAAAAGTGACGGCAATTACGAAATTTTCATACAACAAGCAGATAAGTTGCATTTTATTTGTAACTGACGGGACCCACTTCACCCTGTTACTCTCCTTTTATTAATATGACTGAATTATTTAACTCACTAAAAAATTTTATAGTTATATATATATACATCTTATCAACTTTTGTTTTGCTATATTGATTTGATAAATTTTAAGATTCGTAGCTTTGACTGAGAAGAATGATTTAAATGATATATATATATATATATATGCATAATTTATCTAATATATTTTCTTTTTATCATCTATTATCTTTTACCCCTCTATAAAAACTAAGAATATATAAAATGGAAACAAAACTATCTATTCAATTAAAATAGAATCATGACCTATTGATACATGTGTATTCCAACAATTATTTTCTAACATTATGTATTTAAAAAATAAACCATATATTTTCTAACTGCCTCTAAATATATTTTCTGTAATCACCCTATTAATTCTATAATTTAAGGATCTACTAACTTATATAATTGGTTCTTAACATATTTTATATAATTATCAAATTTAAAATAAATTAAATTATATTAATAGTAAATAAAAATATCATGGCAAAAATAGAAATATGAAAATAAAATTTCTCAAAAATAATTTAGGGGGATTTGCTAAAAACAACCTAAAATTTCAATCTAAACCTAAAAGTGTAGCCCAATTTCAATCAAATGCAAAACCAACCTACAAGGGTGATAAAAGTACTATTTAACCCTTATGACCAAACAAAAAACAGAAGTGTATTTTATGTTTCTATCCTTTGTTAGTCTACACGTAACAGAAAGAAGTCTACATAAATGTAGACCTCGTACGAAGTCTATTCACTCGGTAGACTTGTTATGTAGTCTACACCATAATTTTATCTAATAATTTAATTTTAAAAATGTATAAAAATAATTGTTGTAATTTTTTTAACTAATCATTAATATAATGGATAATATGAAGTAAAAAAAATTAAAATTTTATATAATTAAACACTTTTAAGGAACATTTAGGGTTTAAGATTTTTGGTTAAGGGGTTCGTAGACATATTATAAAGTCTACATATATGTAGACTTTTTTTTCAGTCTACACACAATTTAACCTAACCGGATTTAACCAATATAATTTGATGATCAAATAAAACATTTAAGGTTTGAGATTTGTGGTTAAGGGGTTCGTAGACATATTATAAAGTCTACATATATGTAGACCTTTTTTTCAGTCTACACACAATTTAACCTAACCGGATTTAACCAATATAATTTGATGATCAAATAAAACATTTACGGTTTGAGATTTGTGGTTAAGGGGTTCGTAGACATATTATAAAGTCTACATACATGTAGACCTTTTTTTCAGTCTACACACAATTTAACCTAACCGAATTTAACCAATATAATTTGATGATCAAATAAAACATTTACGGTTTGAGATTTGTGGTTAAGGGGTTCGTAGACATATTATAAAGTCTACATATATGTAGACCTTTTTTTCAGTCTACACACAATTTAACCTAGTATATAAATACGATTTCTCAAGCTTTTCAGGTAAAAAAAAACTAATCTTCGCCGTATCTCTCTCTAGGCGATTTCCGGCGAGATTTCCGGTGAACTCGATCCACGCAGTTTCCCATCCGCTTCGTCTCTGTCTCCTCCATTGCTCTGGTAAGTTAAATGTCTCTTTTTACCTCTCTGTTGATAAAAAGTGACTACCTTTACCTTTTTCTCTTTTCAGATCTGAGCCGGCGACTTCTAAGAAACAGTGCTTCTCGTCCAAATCTCTGCTTCCGGTCAGTATCATGGCTTCTACTTCATCTCTCTGTCCTAACCAGCAAGGGATTGTGCTTCATCTTTCCAACATACGTCTCTGTGTCATCTCTATCTCTTGTTTAACTAATAACCTAACAAGCTCATCTTTGTTTACTAACCTTTTAGTTTCTTTTGATTCAGATCTGAGTCGGTCAGTCTTAGATCCATTTCTCTAACGAGCATTGCATCCTCTCTAATCCATTTCTCTGCTTCCGGTGAGTCTCCTTCATTTTGAAGTGTAGTATGAAGTTTCGAATTTGTAGACTGAAATTTTGAATTTGTAGACTGATATTTTGAATTTGTAGACTGATATTTTGAATTTGTAGACTGATATTTTGAATTTTGTAAACTGATATTTTGAATTTGTAGACTTCTCATGTAAACTAATGTTTTGAATTTGTAGTACACTGATGTTTGAATTTATAGGCTTCTCGTGTAGGCTTTATTTTAAATTGTAGACTTCTCATGTAGAATGCACTTATATAATTCTTTGTTTGTGTCTTCTTGGTGCATGTTACAAAATGGATAAACCTGATTTCCTATCGAGGTTGTATACTCTAGGGAGGAGCTCAAGAACTGTGAGTAACAGACAGTTGTATCAAGCTTTTGTACCAGACATATGGTTGTAACAAACTTATGTAATTTGCTTGCAGCAGACTAAAGTATTAGTCTTCTTTTACAGAAGACTTTTATAGAAGTCTGGTACTCGACTATATATCAAAATATCATCATTTGTATCAGTATAGTACTCTTCTTTCAGATATTTTAATTCATATTTGACCAAAATTATAATTCCAATACAATCCAGAGATTTACATATTAGTCTTTCTTTATAAGAGACCTTAAAAAGAAGTCTACTTTTTGTTCAAGAAGACTAACATGTTGGTCTGCACGACAGAAAGTAACATTAGAACTCAAAGTAATAGAAAAATTAAGAACTACGATTTCAACAAAAGTTCATCAAATAAGACAACATCCAAAGCGAAAATACAATTGATCAATTCAACACATAAGAGATAATACATAAGACAACATCCAAAGCAGTAAGACAACACTGGTTTAACTTAGACAGTTTGGATGTGACCTGTTTGTTTGCACTGTGACAATTAATGTAGACTTACTAATATGTCTACAATTGTTTCCTAGCAATATAGCAAAATCAAAAGTATTATACTTTCATAATTACAACATTTTTTCTATTCAAAATCACTCAAACCCATTAGGATTAACTATTACACACTTTCAAACGAAAAAATTGTGAAAAAAATTAATGCATAGTACACAAATTAACTTTTAATGTAAATTTCAAAATAGACTTCATGTTCAGTCTACAACGTGGTAGACTTTCTTTTCAGTTTACATCCGTAGACGATCAGATAGGTCTACTCTTTGGGTTAGTTTTTGCAATTGACCATTTTACGGGTTACTTTTTATAGTTGAAATAAAGTTGTGATTTTATTTAAGCAGACTTCGTTTTCAGTCTACAACTTCAAAAGTGTTAGTTTTCGCTATTGACCAGAATTTTCCAGGATTTGACTTTCAGAGGTAGACTAAATATACAGTCTACATGTTTTAATTTTTTTGAATGAGGTTAGTTTTGCAATTGACTATGTTTGACTTTTTAGGGGGTAGACTGAAATGAACGTCTACAGATTTGTAGACTTCGAAAGAAGTCTACTCTCAAATCCGACGAGTCAGTTTTGCATTTGACCAAAATAAAAAAAATAGACTTCACGGGTAGTCTACATTTTTTTTTCGGGAAGAGAAGACTGCATATGAAGTCTACATATTAAAAAAAAAATTATTTTTAAAAAGTTTTAGTCAAACACAAAACTAACCTTTTCAACGCAGTCAAAATTTTGGTCAAATGCAAAACTGACCTCTTCGTAGACTTATGTTGAAGTCTACGTTTCGTAGACTAATGTTGAAGTCTACTTATGAAAAGTCAAAAGTTCATTCAAATGCAAAACTAACCTCTTTTGCGTAGTCGTCTTTGTAGGTCTACGTACTTTTTTGTTTTTGTTGTCAAAGGTTAAGATGTAGACTGTCGGGGAAGGCTACGTTACAAAAAAAAATTCGTTTAGTCAATTGCAAAACTGACCTGTACGTTGACAAATAGACTGCATTGTATGTCTACATAAGGGCGTAGACATATAAAACAGTCTACTATCGCGACACAGATCTGAGAAACGACTTAAACCATGAAAATAGTTACCTTTTTGCAGTGTGAAGCTCGTTTCCAGCCTTTTTAACCGTTCAAACTCCAATATTGACCAAAATGAAACATTTTTGACGATTCACAAGTGAAAAAACATGAAATTATGAAGTTTATGATTATGAAAAGAGAGATTTTTAGATGGAAATGTAAAGAAAATGAGAGGAAATGAAGATTTGCTTGTTTAGAATGAGAAAAAAATGGTTGAAAATTCAATTCTAAAGCTTTAAGAGATCAAAAATGGTGGTTGAAAATATTGATGATGATGGCATAGTTGTAATTAAGAAGAAATGTTTAGGGTGTATTTATTTTTTTGTATTTTTCGAAATTAATAAATAAATAAATAATAATGGTAAATTTGTAAATAATTCAAAAACTTATGGGTATTATGAAAAATTCAATGATGAATAGTAACTAAAAAAAGAGGTTGATTTTGCATTTGACTTGAATTTTTAGGTTGTTTTTGAAAAAACCCCAATAATTTAAAACAAAAAATAAACCCGCCCTTTCAAAGGGCGGGTCAGAATCTAGTTATAATTTAAAAAAAGAAAATATGATTTTGGATGTAATAGTATATTAAATTTAATATTTCAGATATATAAATCCTTTTGGAAATAATATATATTTTTTAAAATTGTATTATTATCACTCATTTTGTAGTTCTTCTTCTATTTTCATGTGCATTCCATTAATAAGTTGTACTAGAGGTTGATCCGCGCAGCCACTTCATGTCCATCTGTCAACTCTGTTTTGTAATATATCCTTAAGAAAGGAGAAGAGCTTGCACTTCGAACCACTGGTATCTTCTGGAATTCTTAGGCATGAATCCATTCCATCCTCATTTTGTATCCCAAGAGTATTCTTAATTGTTTGCCTCAAATATACCAGAAATTCTCTTACCAAAGAGTAGAGAAGATTTTTCAACGTTAATTCGTTGGTCTAATGCTTTCTCAAATTTCCTTATAACTTCAATAACTTCTTCACATTCACGGGGCTCTATCTTACAGAAGAATAGAATTCTATATCAGCGAGGAGAAGGTGAGATACCGAGGGGCTAGCATGTGAAACATGCATCCCGTTATCTTTCTTGGAATCTCTTCGTGATTAAGAATGCTAACGAGCGCTTCCATGCATAAAATAAATATCAAAGGAGACAAAGGATTTCTTTGAAGTAAACCTCTCTCAGGCGTAATGTTCCCTCTTTGTTGACCATTATAAGGACCTTATACTTAACTGATGAAATACACCGCATGATCAAGTTGATCCACATGGCTGAGAAACCCATTTTCTTCATTACAAATTTGATGAAATCCCATTCCGTCATGTCGATTTTTATTGTCATCCTCTTGTTCCTCCCACATGGTTTGTCCTAAGCTAAGGGAATGAAACATTTCCTGTGAAGTCATTATATTATTTGAAATCTGCCTTCCAACCACAAAAGTTGGTTGTAGCATTGGGAGTCTTAAAAGTTAGTCACCAGGCTCTCTTATACTATGGCTAGGACAAAATTTACAAATAGGAAGGAAAGGGTGATTTAAAAGAAAATAATAATTGTAAGACCCTTTTTGTTATTAAACTTTGTCCTCAGCTTTTCAATATTCTACCGTTTTTGTTGAATCCATCTCTTCCCAAATCAATAACCCTCACAGAAACCCTAAACCCTTGGAGGCCTGTGCAGTCGAACGGTCTGCTCAAAATCAAAGACTAAAATGGAGATAGTCGAGTCTCTAGAAGAGATCCCAGTGCAAAACCCACTAGTAGAAGACTTTTCATACACTGATTTGACCTGGACCAAGTTCGGTACAACGGAGCATCACGACGAAGTAGCACTCATCCCTTACGCAAGGGTCGACGAGTTCATCATCGGAGAATGCTCAAACCCAGAGTCCCCAACTCGATTTCACATCGAAAGAGGAAGGAAACGCTCTCGAGGCAGCCTCAAGGAGTACAAGAGCGACGAGTATCTCGAATACAGACTGTAAGTTTCTCCACTCTCTCTTGATCTCCATTTCGTATTTAAAGTTCGAATCTTTTTACTTCTCTGTTAAGGTATTGGTGCTCTTTTGGTCCTGAGAACTACGGAGAAGGAGGTGGTGTGTTGCCCAGTAGAAAGTACCGTCTCAACACTAGGAACCGAGCTGCGAGACCTCAGTCTATGAGAGGATGCACGTGTCATTTCGTGGTGAAACGTCTCTATGCTCGTCCTTCTCTTGCGCTTCTCGTTTACAATGAGAGACGACATGTGAACAAAGCTGGTTTTGTCTGTCATGGACCTCTTGATAGAGATGCCATTGGTCCTGGTGCTAAGAAGATTCCTTATATATGTAACGAGATTCAGCAGCAGACTATGTCTATGATCTATCTTGGGATCCCTGAAGAGAATGTTTTGGAGAAACATATTGAAGGGATTCAGAGGTATTGTGGGTCTGATGCGACGGTTGATAGTCTTGCATCTCAGTATGTTCATAAGCTTGGGATGATTATCAAACGGTCTACTCATGAGCTGGACTTGGATGATCAAGCTAGTATTAAGATTTGGACTGAGCGGAACAAGAAATCTATCTTCTCTTATCAGGAGTCTTCGGAGACTGAGCAGTTCATGCTCGGGATTCAAACTGAGTGGCAGTTGCAGCAGTTCGTGCGCTTTGGTCATTGTAGTCTCGTTGCAGCTGATTCTACGTTTGGGATAAAGAGACTTAAGGTAAAAATGGATCTTTGTCTTCTAATGTTTGTCTCTGTTTTTGAGAAAGTTATGTGCTTTAATCATGTTCTCTTAATTACTATGGCAGTATCCTCTATGCACGCTTCTTGTGTTCGATTCAAGAGGTCATGCTCTTCCTGTGGCTTGGATTATCTCTCGTAGCTCTTTGAAATCTGATGTTGAGAAGTGGATGAAAATACTGCTTCAACGCGCACAGAGTGTTGAGCCTGGCTTTAGGATCAATGGCTTTATCATTGACGATGCTGCAATGGAGATTGATCCCATAAGGCATGAATCATATGATGCTTCAACTCTATATAAAGTTTTAAAATAGGATACAGAGTGTATTGCAAACTGACTCATATCTGTCCCTCTTTTCAGGGACACATTTTGTTGCCCCATACTTTTTTCTCTCTGGCGTATTCGTAGATCATGGCTTCGTAATGTAGTGAAGAAGTGTGATACCATTGAGGTCCAAAGAGAGTTATTCAAATGTTTAGGAGAAGTCGTGTACAGCATTTGGGATGGAGTAGATACAGCAAAGGCTCTAGAAAGGTTAACTCAGGATTTTGCTGATCAAACCACCTTCATGCAGTATTTCAAATCAACTTGGTTGCCTAAAATAGGTTAGATGATTCCTTATCCCTTTATGTAGAACCTCTGGTATCACTGCTAACAAGTGATTCATGTAACTTTTGGTTTAGTACTTAATGTTCTCTTTGATTTTCTTGCAGGAATGTGGCTCTCAACTATAAAAAGTCTTCCACTTGCAAGCCAAGAAGCATGTGGTGCTATAGAAGCTTACCATGTAAAGCTTAAAGTAAAACTGTTTGACGATACTCACCTTAATGCTCTTGAGAGAGTAGATTGGTTAGTACACAAGCTGACGACTGAACTCCACTCGAGCTATTGGCTTGATCGGTATGCTGATGAAAGTGACTCTTTCCAAAATGTCAAAGAAGAATACATTGCTTCTACTTCATGGCACAGAGCGTTGGAGATTCCAGACTCTGCTGTTACGCTAGACAGTAACAACACCCTTATTGCAAAGGTTCAGTCTCAGAGAGATACCAATGCAACACGAGTTGTGTGGAACCCAGGTTCGGAGTTTGCCTTCTGCGATTGCGCTTGGTCTTTGCAAGGGAACTTATGCAAACACATAATAAAGGTAAATACAATGTGTGAAAACCGTGAAGGTTATGGTGACTCAATGTCATTGCGTTCCTTCAAAGAGAAGCTGAGAAGCATAAAGATGAAACCAATGGATGACTCTGTAGCCTTGGATTTATCAATGGCATTGATGCTGCAGATGTTTGATCAGATAAAGCAGTTGGTTCAGTTAAGCAGGACAGATGATATCAGCAACATAGTCAACGAGTTGCCGGTGAAATGGGGTTGTAAGAAAGGCAGAACAACCGTAGGCATTCCTGCTTCTATAGCTGCCTTTACAAAGAGAAAGAGTCAGAAACGGAAGCGATAGAGATGAGATGATAAGTGATCACTTGTTTTTGCTTATTTGGATCACCAGCAGGGTTTTGGGTAGCTTCAGAGTTAGAAAATTAGTAAAGGCTAGTAATAGTTTGATAGGTTTTGACACCAACCACTGGTGTCACTTTGTTTTTTTTTTCCTTGTGTTGTGGAAGTGTAAATCTTTCTCTCCAGCCCTTTTTTCTTCCTACTATTTCCAAAAATTCACAAGCTGGTGGCACATCTTTAATTTTTGTAAAAGGTAGAAACAAAGTTTGTTTATTTTTATAAGAAAAAAATTATAGTTGTTATATGACTTGACATACATCTTTTGAAAATTAGATTGTTTGTAGACCTCTAATAAACCACAATAAATATTCTTGGTTGATTTTTTTAATTGAGTTTATTTATGATAAAAATAATTAAAATTATTAACAAATCTATGTCACCAATAACTATACTAATAACAATCGATGTCAATAATAATTGTGATTAAAAGAGTGAGAAGACAATGAAACGACAATGAAACGACGTTTAATTTAAAATATCACTTGTGATTAAACTCCATCGTTGTTTTCGTCGGAAATCTTCTCAGATATCGTTTTCTCCAAAATCGTTTTTCTTCGAACTCATTTTCACTGAAATCGTCTTCTACCCGATTGTCCATAATTGTCTTCTCTGCAAGCGTCATCTCCGAAATTATCTTCTTCGGCATGTTTCAACGCTTAACTTTGAGTTTTTCGAGTTTATGGTTGAGTTATGAGTTATTTGATGATGACAACGAAGACGATGACGACGACAACGACTACAAATGATCTGTCTCAGATTTTTAATTTTTTAGATCTATGTTGTTTATGTGACTGATATGTCTCTTGATTCCTAATCTCTAGACTCGTCTTTTTAGTTTCTCTTTTAGTTTTTGGATTCAAAATAAGTTTGGATGATCAATCTTTAGCCTGTTATACACTTTTTTCGGTCGACTTGGTCCTTTTGATTCGTAGCATGTATTGTAACTATAGACATGTATTCTAACCATAACTCAGCCATAACGTATGCATAACGCAGACATATTGTAACCATAACTCAACCGTACTAAAAACCATAACTAAGCCTTTGATAATACAAAGTTGTATTGTAACCATAACTCAGCCATAATATATGCGTAACTCAGTCATAATGTATGCATAACTCAGCCGTAATTTGATTATAACTCAGGAGTATTGTAATCATAATTTAGCCATAAAATATGCATAACTCAGCCATAATTTGATTATAACTCGGGAGTATTGTAATCATAACTCAGACGTAAAGTATGCATTACTCAACCGTAAAGTATACATAACTCAGTCTTAACAATCCATTCATGTTCACCATATCTCTTCTTAGGAGGTAGCGTTGGTGAATCTTTGTCTTGTGTTGGAGACTCACCGTATGAACTAAAGTTATCATCTTTATATGACGCACCATTCGAGTCGTCGAACATATCAAATCAGCTTTCAAATTCATCATCTTCTTTGCTTACTTCATCATCTCCGCCTACTTCGTCTTTTTCTCCTTCCACTTTACAAAGCAATCACTGAATAACCTTTTACTCTTCTTTCTTGCTCGATCATTATGAGTAATTTCGCTATTATTTTTCTATGTAATTACCAGAAACAATAATTACCGGATCTATAACATCTCAGAGAAGGTGAAAAATAAGATGAAGAAGATAGATAAAGAAGATGAAAAATGAAGAATAAGATACATCATCTGTTGGGGTCAAAATCGGTTACGATAGAATCAACTATGAAACTTCCCAGAAAATGTCTTCTTTAGAAAAGAGACGATAATATTTTAAAGAGAAAAAGAGCGGGGAAAACAAAGTCAAGTTTCGTATGAATTTCGAATAGGATTCATACGGTAAGTCATCAAGAAAATTTGCTCTAGACCTCGGAAAAACGGATCCCAAGCACCGAAACAACGAAACGACTATAAGGCTTGACCATCCAACTCGCCCATTCGGCGAGTTGGACCAAGCAAACCGGCCAACTCGCCCGTTCGGTGAGTTGGACTAAGAAAGCAATCCAACTCGCCCATTCGGCGAGTTGGATCAACCAATCCATTTTCATTTTGTCCTCGTAGCCTAATCTTCGAGATCATGTAGGGCTTTCTCTGGTTTCATCTCGATCAGGGTTACCATTTGAACTTTACAATTTAAAAATCGTTAGAACTTGTTTTCTCGTATGAGTTTCAAATTAATCGTGTAAAACGGCAACAGTTAACTAAACACCAAAAGCCTCGTCAGTTATACGAGGAATTTGAAATTTCTTCGGGATCGACGTCGTTTTGGAAGCACTCTTTCGATAAATCGTAAAAACGCTTAAGTCGAGAAACGGCCTGAGGAGTTCTAAAACGCGACTAAATACACACTCATGATTTTATATGAAATTAAGCCTAATCCCTATGAAGTTTTGTCTTTTATATTGCAGGAAAAGATAAATTTCAAGTTCAGAAAATAAATGTGAAGTTTCCGAAGATAAACACGAAGATCGAAGGAAAATGGAATATTCCCAAAAAGCAATAAACTCAACCGAGGGCAGAAAGGAAAGAGCAAACCACCTCTAAGAGGAGTATATAAGGACGTCAAGGTTGAAGATACATGGAACACACAATTCTTTACTCAGAGCAAACACAACACTTAGGGCAATTTAGGCATATTTCCGTTTTTCTGTTATCGAGCTGCGAATCAACTAGGTTACTCATGTCTTACAAGGTTAGAACTAGGAACTCGCCGACGGCTCTTACCGCTTAGGCTTACCTGTTGTAACGCTCAAATCAAAAATTCGGAATAATCTTCTTTGCTCTCTTTTCGTTTTACTGATTCGTAATAATTTTGTTTGTTCTCATTGTTTGATTGCTTGGCGTGTGGTTTAGTAGATATCCGGGATCTCTGGGAAAATTAGGTTTACTTAGCTTTCCTATTTTCATCATACGCCCAATTTGCCTTGCATACTCGACATCGAACGAATAGTCAGAGACTTGCGTAAGATACAGTCCGCCCACGGTACCACAACACTTGCGGTAATCACCAAGACCTTATAACTCCCCTTGAGTTCCCCAAACTCGTCCGAGAACCTATCACGACGATTCCTCATCACTTCAGCCATCTCTCTCTTTCCTCGCCTATAGGCTCGACGAACCTCCGTCGCAACTGATTCTCTTTCACGACGACGTGAACTCTCAAATTCATCTTTCAGACGGGCAATCTCCTTATCAGCCATCTCGGCCCTGAATTTAGCCATGCGAGCCTCATGGATGCTCACATCAAGGGCTTGGTTTATCATGAGGAGGCCCTTCGAAAACTCTCAAGGTCAAGAAAGGTTCGGCCTTACCAAAAAAAATTGTTCAAGGACATAAATTTACCCCATTGACCATCCTCGACGCCTTGGTAAAATCCATCTCCTTGCTGGATCCTCCCTCGGCAGGAGGAAAGTCAAATTCGAACGGCTCGTCAAGATCAATCCGGTCACAACCATTTCCACCCACCTGACTGTTGAGATAATCTCTAAGTATGTTTTCAGGAGAGCATTGCCCGACAACCACGTCATCATCGACGATAACGTGTTTTTATTTGAAAGACCTCGGCCTTTTCTTCTTTGCCCAAACTTCATAAGAAATGAACCCGTCCATGCTCGACTCCGCCCCTTCCTCGACCGGTAAATCTGGTTGAAACCGAGAACAGTGTATAGCCACAGCACCACAAAACCACTTCGGAGTGAAAGTTACCAAAAGAAATGGACAACATGAAGTAGGTCCCTGGTGGTGCGGAAGCCCTCCAGAGTCGGAGGGAGAGGATTAGTCTCTGAAAAATGAGAAATAAACATGTAAGATCAAACATCATCAAAACCAAGGCTGGCGAGTACCCGATCGAGAATACCTCTCCATCCCCATCTAGTCCTGAAAAGAGGAATGCAAATATCCTCCACAGATTCTTTTTGACACGGACAAAGAAGAAATTCTCATTCCAGTCGTGGTAGTCCGACACAAACCCCGTTATGATCGTCATACCCGGCCGAGGCCTCAGCTGAACTATGGCCGAATTCCCCTGAGGAATCAACATGGCTTCAAGGTAATAAACATCGAGGATCATACCTCACTCGTAACTCAGCACCAAAATCCCAACGATGTGCTGCAAACTGCACAGCTTAACCTGACTGATCGACAACTTGAATCGGTTGAACACCTGCACGATTAATTCTGGGATGGGAAACCATAAGTGGCACTGCATCAAAAATGCCTCATAGCATGTAATATAACCTTCGGGTGGAGACCCAACGACTTCCTCAGCTCTTGGAAGAAAAAACTCTACTGACTCCGGAACTCCGCAGAAACTCCAAATGGCATCGAGCCCATTGGGACAGCTCTCGCTCGGACAACCAGCAACAAGGTTGGCACGAAACGGAGGAGGAGCTTATGTTCCGGGTCTAGCAGCCCAGCACGCATCGGGCTCTTCGGAATTGACCGAGTGTGCTGCGAACTCCACCTTGGGCACAACGTCGCTATGTTGCGAGCTAGAGCTACCGGGAACAGAACGATCAGGATGGGACTTGGTAGAAGTTTTTCCTAGACAGAGAAAGTATACCAAGAGGAAAGAAGACAGGAAATGGTCTTTTTACCTTAGAAAGAATTTTGTGGAAATGAGCAAGTAAAGAATTTGAAAAACTTACTCCACATACTTATAGGCAAGAAGATTCACTATTCACCTCCGGATTTTTAGACGTTGAACTCCGCCTAACTTACCCGACACGACTAACCGCTCACAAGAACGTCACCATTCTAACGAGCTAGGGGATAACTGTTGGGGTCCAAATTGGTTACGACGGAATCAACGCCTGAAACTTCCCGGAAAATGTTCTCTTTAGAAAAGAGGAGATAATATTTTAAAGAGAAGTAGAGCGGGAAAAAAGTCAAGTTTTGTATGAATTTCGAAAAGGATTCATACGGTAAGTCCTCGAGAAAGGTTGCTCTAGACCTCGAAAAAACGGATCCCGAGCATCGAAACAACGAAACAACTATAAGGCTCAACCATCCAACTCGCCCGTTCGGTGATTTGGACCAAGTAGGATGTTGAACTCGCCCATTCAGCGAGTTGAACCAAGCAAGATGGTCAACTCGCCCATTTGGCGAGTTGGACCAAGCAAACCGGCCAACTCGCCCGTTCGGCAAGTTGGAGCAAGAAAGCAATCCAACTCGCCCATTCGGGGATTTGGATCAACCAATCCATTTTCATTTTGTCCTCGTAGCCTACTCTTCGAGATCAGGTAGGACTTTCTCTTGTTTCATCTCGATTGGAGTTACCATTTGAACTTTATGATTTAAAAATTGTAAGAACTTGTTTTCTCATATGAGGTTCAAATTAATCGTGTAAAACGGCAACGGTTAACTAAAAACCTAAAGCTGCCTCCATTATACGGGGAATTTGAAATTTCTTCGGGATCGACGTCATTTTGGAAGTGCTCTTTCAATAAATCGTAAAAAATGCTTAAGTCAAAAAACAGCCCGAGAAGGTCTAAGACGCGGCTAAATGCCCACTCACGAGTTTATACGAAATTGAGCCTAATCCCTATGATGGTTTGTCTTTTATATTGCAGGAAAAGATAAATGTCAAGTTCAGAAGATAAATGTGAAGTTTCCGAAGATAACACGAAGATCGAAGGAAAATGAAATATTCCTAGAAAGCGATAAACTCGAATGAGGGCAGAAAGGGTAAGAGCAAACCGCCTCTAAGAGAAGCATATAAGGACGTCAAGGTTGAAGATGCAGGGGACACACAATTCTTTACTTAGGGCAAACACAACACTTAGGGCAATTTAGGCATATTTCCGTTTTGATGTTATCGAACTGCGACTCAACTAGGTTAATCAGGTCTTACAATGTTAGAATTAGGAACTCACAACGGCTCTTACCTCTTAGGCTTACCTGCTGTAACGTTCAAATCACAGATTCAAAATAAGATCTTCTTGCTCTCTTTTCGTTTTACTGATTCGTAATAATTTCATTTGTTCTCATTGTTTGATTGCTTGGCGTGTGGTTTAGCAGATATCCGACATCTCTTGGAAATTTAGGTTTACTTAGCTTTCCTACTTTCATCGGAAAATCAACAGTGAAAGTTTTGGTTCCCACAACATATATAACATATACCTTAATTTTACTGTTGTAACGTTAGTAATGAAATGCCAAATAAGAGCTAATGACATGGATGATGATAACATGGAAAATCGGTATGTCAGCCACCAAACGAACACATAACTCAGCGTATATAAATCAGCCATCAAGTACAAAGTGAGTCAGCCGAAATGTGAACATTATTTCAATAATTAATATTTTGCTAATAAATCATCTGTAAATAGGATTGATCATAAGTGAGCCTTATCGTCATATAAATCAGCCGTAAAATGAATATTATTCTAGTAATTAATCTTTTTCTAGTAAGTCATCTGTAATTAAGTTGAGCTTACTGCTAATCCAGCCAATTACAGATAATTAAATATAACTCAGCCATAACAACCTCCCATAAGTCAGCCGTAAATTTAATAACTCATCCAAGCGATGATCATTAAATCAGCCGGCGAAACATAACTCAGTTGTGTCTTAACTATAACTCAGCCGAATTTTCAAGAAATCAGCCATATATCATCCAGATTTATGAAAATCAACCATCACTAACGGCTGACTTATGTTAGTAAGTCATCCAATTTCTAATAAATCAGCTGCATTGTTTAACTCAGCCGAACGAAGTTTGTAGCGCTTTACAGCTGAGTTCATTAATACACGTCATGACATTCCTATGTGGCGCCGGTTTTTTGCTTACGTGGCATTTAAAAGTAATGACATTCTTGTAAATATGTTTTTTTCACAATGTAAGAAAAAAGACATGTTGGGTATTAAAAATGATAGTAATAAAAAAGTTTTGTATGGTTCTAGTAATATGTATTAAAATGTATCTGTTGTTTGAATAAAATTTCATTTTTTTATAATTCTTAATATTAATTTTGTTCAGGTGACTTAACCTTAGCTTGTGTTCTTGTGTATCCATTTGAGTTCACTCTGTTTCCAGAAGCTAAAAAGGTCGATAGTTATATATGTTTCTTATAAAGCGAAACATCGATTTTGTGTGACTGCTTTGGGGTTTGCAGAAACCAATCTTGGTGTCATGGCCAGTTTGATTAGTGAATTCAAGGCATTATCCAGTCAAAATCTTTTATTTTCTTTAAGTCTGGTTCAAATAAGTTAGCCAAAAAAAAAATCCCTTTTGAAGAGAGTTTTTCTCAGGTTCACCCTTTTGGATCAACTTCTAAGTTCATCAACCAACAGAAAATTTGTCATTTCAATATTTAAGTTTCGAGACAAAAGAAAACAAAATATTTTCTAAATCATATTATGTTTTTAAAATAAAAAGGTAAAACTAAACAAAAAATAGTACTAGCGGCGGAAAAAAAAGAATTTTCTTTTAACATTGTTAATGCCGTCAACAAAACACTAAACCTTAATTCTAAATTCTAAATATTAATCCCTAAATCTTTGAATAAACCATAAATCCTTGAGTAAATCCTAAACATTAAATTATAAACACTAAACTCTAAACCCTGTCGGCAAAACTCTAAACCCTAGACCCTAAATCCTAAGGGTTTACGATTTACCAAGGGTTTAGGGTTTACCGAAGGGTTTGGGATTTACCCAAGGATTTATGGTTTAATGTTTAGATTTTATGGTTTACTGTTTACGATTTAGGGTTTAGTATTTCGCTGACCACATTATAATATTAAAAAAAATTGTACTTGTTATGAATATTATGTGATGTTCATTAAGGAAAACTTTAGATTTACTTGATTCCCAAGTTTACTTGTTCTCCAAGTTATACCTGGTCTCTAAGCTATTGTAATTGTATATAAAGATCTCTTTTTCTCATGAATAAGACACATTAATTCATCTCTTCTCTTCTTTACTTATAACACGTTATCAGCACGAAATTTTAGCCATTGAGAAAAACCCAAAACCCTCGCCGATGAGCAAATTCAAAACCATAATCGAAGTTGTTTTTGTTCTCTAAGTTTTTGGGTGTTTCACCGATTTGTTTTTCAATCGAGAGCTAAAGCCGAGGTGTCTATCTTATACATCAAAAACTTTGGTTTGGCGATTTGGTATTCATCGCTTTAGTTTGAATTCTTGGTATTATATTCACGTTAGATTCTAGCCGGCACGTCATAACTTGGTGGTGACGTCTCCTTCTCCCATGCCCACTACGATAAGTTTTATGTACTTTCTTATTTCTTATTGAGATCTGAATATTTGATTGACATATATCTATATTCATTGCACAATTAACTATTAAGACTATACAATATATATGCTAGGACTTGATCACGTTAGGTTGAAATAATACAAACTTGCTAATGTGTCTAAGTGCTGTAATATTGTAAAATTGTTCCCTAGGACATACATGTGATATTTTAGTCACTCATTGAAAGTAACACGTATGAAGTTAAAGTCCTTTACTACCATGTCTTTAGATTGAATATTTTTCATTACATCTGATTATACGGCTGGAAAATTGTTTGTTTGCTAGTTTTTTTTTTTTTTTTTTTTTTGAACACAAATTTGTTTGCTAGTTTCTAATCAAAAGTTTAAGACTGAATGCTTTTGAGTGTTTTTACAATATGAAAATTAAGACTTAATGTTGACGTATAGCTTTGTCTGGCATGCATACTCTGAATTGTTTTGCTTTGAACTCCTTTGCAATAAGCTCAATTGTATGTATGGGTAACACTTGAAAGTTTAATTATATGGACTTGAAAGTTTTGATGTCTAAGGTGCCATATTTCATGAGCAATACTATGAATATCTCAGGTTTATACATTTTGTTTTGCACGAGATTCTAGAGGGCTGAGAAAGGTGTTTTAAAGACTCGTCATATCATATCTCCAGTTTCGTTTCACTTCTTCTTTAACGAGATAAGTATTATTTTATCTTTATGGTTAACATCCACTTATAGTCAACGAAAGTTTGATAAGATAAAATTAATTATAGCATGTCATGCTTAATTGAAAACTAGTTGACATAGAGATGATTATTGGCATGATACTAAAAATCAATTGAAAAAAATACTATAAAAGTATTAAGTATTTATTTAATATAATAAAATGTTTAAGATAATGCATATATCTATATTTTGAAATAGTTTTATGATTCTATTTTAATACCATTGTATATATGATTATTTTAAATTTAAGACTTTACTTAAGAAGATCCATAAGTTTTGGAGAACAATCCAAAGAGGTAGGATCACCTGAATGTGATTACCTAAATCTCATTATTTATTTGTATCTAAAGATTACAAGACTTTTAGTTTGTAAATAAATCTCAACTATGTTGGATGCTAAGTTTAAAAGTAAATTTTCCTGAAGAGAATATCAGTTATATGCAAAGATAATATTAAAAATTACTTTTTTCATACAAGTAATGTTGTCTAGCATACACATAATTAAGAAAAGAGAATTAAGAAGTTTATACTTGTATCTTGTCTCTTTGAGACTCAGAAAAGCAATGAGCTATTGATGTAAGATCATAAATCACGTCTAGGTGGTTATGATTCATTATCTTGAAGAGAATTTGATACTTTAAGAAAGAAAATCCACACAAATAATACTGGGTAAAGAAAATGAAAATAAAAGTGGTTGTAGACGCGAATGTGGATATATATATATATATATATATAGTCTGGTTATGGTTATGGTTATTGTCAAGGTGAAGACCAAAGAGTTTCTTTTTAGAATTCATATTCTCACTTGAAATTGAGAAAATAAAGATGGTAATAAAGAAAAGATATGATTCAATCATCTAAAGATGAAAGAAAATTATTGTAAGTACAATACAAGGATATATATATGAATGCTTCAGAAGAGCACATAATATTTTTGCATATAAGAAAACCTTATTGTATTATATTCTTATAAGTCTAAAAAGTTATAAGGATCTTAGAAAAAAATACAAGACCCATGTCGGGTACGTTGTTGATTCAAAAAATGAGATTTAATTCGAGATTGATAAACATGTAGTATTATAATCTCGAGTGGAAGAGTTAAAGAATCTCACATTTTATAATAAGTGAAACATCTAGAAGATTATGTTTACCCCAAACTGAGATTGATGAATTCTTCTTAAAGTAAGTCAATGAAATTTTGAGACAATAAGGAAAAATGTTAAATTCATATCAATCTTAAGGCTCTAAAAGTATTTTAGAGAAATTATCTACATCCTCTTATATATTGTTAAATTATAGTAAACAAGAAATTTACAAAATATTTGGCATGAACCAGTTAGACTATTTTGGTTCAATAGTGATGCAACAAGATACTTAAAGATTTATATGTGTAAAGAATCAGAAAATTCTTTTGAATAATTTGACATAGGTTGATTGCTCATAAGATAATATAGTAATATAGTTTTCACCAGTCAAATGAAGTTATTGGCATGAATAAAAGAGATGTTGGTGGACTTATCACCCACCAGACATTTTTATAGTATTGGTGAATTCACTTCTTAAAATCGTTGATGATTGTAGAAAAATAACTAGGAATGTTAAACATTTTGAGCAACACCAATTCGCATCAAGCTAACAAGTAAGCACTAGTTTTTCCCATAATTGGTATCAGGTCAGAAACCAACCATTTTTCGTGTAAGAATGTTGGATGTACGATATACATTCCAATTGCTTCACTACAGAGCTTTACTTAAGATGAGTTTTCAAATGAGGTTAGAAATATATGTTGGATATGAATCTCCATTGATATTTAAGAATCTAAAACATTTGTGATGGAAATAATTAAGGCTCGATATGAATGTCAAAAGTGAAATGATATTTCCAACATAAGAAAATAAATAGCTGGAAAAGAATATAAACTGATATGAATTATCATTGATCCTCGGACTAAAGAGAATGTCAAATAGAAGTCCAAAAGATAATTCAATTATATAGCTTAGTAAAGCAGATGCCAGACAGATTTGCTGACCCAAATAAATAGAGTGATCAAGTCACATATAACAATTGTAAATGCTCCAATAATAATTGATGTTCTAGAAGAACAATATCAAACTGCTAGTCACGCTTGCAGCGTGGTAAACATGTTGGTTCCTAAGAAAAGAAACCTCGTAAATAAAAAGGAGCATATATTGATAATGGTCAAACGAGGCAATAGAGTTTTTAAATGATCTCTAGAAGAGTTAAGCATGACTAGGAAAAAAAGGAGCATACTATTATTGTTTATTTATATTTACCTTTTTATTTGACAAATATTTTTTTTCTTTTTTTTCAAAAATTGAATATAAAGTAACAAATTTCTATTGGTTGGTGACTTTCACCCTAGGATGAACCCAAGAAAAACTCATAACATAATGTACCAAAACCAAGAATGGGCCACATAATATGTTTTACTGACTACTCTTCAGGTACCTACAATAGAGGAGAAATTGCTATCTAGAGAGAAAACCCGCAATTTTGATGCGTAAAATCTGATTTATATTAACACTTATAAAGAATAATTTTCGGCAATGTGGATGCATAAGATCCATATTTTTGTATTGAGACATTGGTTGCTTACTTAGCTCGGTGCAGATTTGAAGCTTGAATCAACTCTACGAGGCAAGTGATTCAACCTTTCTTGTCACTCCACCAGCTAAGTGTTCATATTTCTCAAGGATTCAATTTAAAATTGTTGTTTGTTGATCCTTCTACCAGAAACCTTCTGAGAGCCTGTTAATATGCAACATTTTAAATTGGATCACTATGAGCAAGTTAGACTGAATAATGGGATTTGATGACTCATGTACTTCAATTACTAATACCCCGACAACCAGGGGCGGATGCAGAAAACATTTTAATGGGGAGCACAAAAAAAATTTCAATGTATTTTATCCTTAAATTGGGGACACTTATATACATTTCATAACATTTGTTAAATTTTTTTTGAAAATTAGTAGGGGGCACGTGCTCCCGTACGTTATATCGTGAGTCCGCCCCTGCCGGTAGCGGAACCAAAAAAACAAAAGTACTTCAGTTAACATATTTCAACAACGACAACATCTATTTGTCCATGTCCAAATTGCTAAAAGAATTTGAAGAGAGAGGGAGAGAGAGAGAGAAAGAGACAAGGAATACAAAAACAAAACAGTATGTTGAATGCTCATGTGACAAAAACTTAGAACAAAAAACGAAGTGTAATGTAAAGTTGAAATCCAAACAACCTTATGAGAAACAATGACATCACAAAGAGAACAATGACATTACAAAGAGTTCAAACCCAAAATACAAAGCCTCAAGTACTAATAATATATGTACACACTTACATTATCTTCACATTCTCCACATAGTCAAGACAATCGAAAATAGTTATCTCATCATGATTGAACTCTTCAAATCCCTGAATATTGACTCTTATAAAAGTGTTCCTCTCCATATTGTAGAATAAAACGTAATAAGGGTTTGTGTAGTCACTACTACTATGGAGACAATACGATTTCACCAGTGCCAGTCATTCGAACAAATAAGTGATCCTGGACTATCTTCTTCTCCAGATGAGATATGTTGATATGCTTGGACGACCATTTATGACTTTCAGCATCTTCTAGAATTCAAAACAGAAAGTCTCTCTTTGAATAGCTATCATTATACATCCTCTAAAATCTCTATGAATTAATACTTGATAAATTAATAAACACCATAAATTAATAAATTTTTCCGATCCCAAGTTAGACGGTTCATAATATAATATAAATCGATAAAATAATGACTTTTTAGAAAATTTTATGTAAATATATAGTCTCATTAAAATTATAAATTAAGAATTTATATGTACATACATTTTATATAACTATAAACTTCACATTCACAATGAAATTATCTTTACATTTCTTAACGCTTAATCTATTTTAACGAGATTTAGCAAAATTATATCTTAAGCTACATTTAAATTATATGAGAGATATTTTATATATATCAAATAATATAATAAAATTAATATAAAGGTAAAATTTCAAAATTTAATTAATGTATATACACTAAAATTAAATGTTTTCTTATTTTAAAAAAAAAGTATATCTTAAAATAGAAAAATCTAAATTTTTTTTTTGTAAATTAATAACTCTATAAATTAATAAAATAATAAAGTATTAACATTATTAACTTATAGAGTTTTTACCGAATTTACCTTTGTAATTGAACAAACTCAAAGTACTCGAGCAGAAATAAATCCATGGTATCATCTCGTAATTTCCGTTAATAAATCTGAAATTCTCAGACCTTAAGTCGAAGCAAACTATCATCCAAGTTCGGCGGGGCGAAGATCTGAAATACAAAACACCATATATGCATATTTCACCTCTCGTTCCAAAATACGTCTCAAAACTTAATTTGCTTTCGATCGTTCTCCATAAAGGTTTTCCAGTGTCTAGTGTCAAAACGTAATGAGTATTGGACGTGGTCTTACACAACAGTTTAAACTGTTTGCCGACCAGATCATAGCCAAAATATAATCTTTCAGTCTTCGTGGGATGATTACTTCTCTGTTTCACTATGGGTAAATTGTTTTGTTTTAGAGGCACTTCGGGTAAGGTTAGGAACTCTCCCGTGACTGGGTTGCAAACCACATGCACCTTTCTCCGGTGAAAAGATGTAAAAAGGACTAATCCGCATACCGGATTATGGTAACCAGATGGAAATTTGTTTTGGAAAAGACGTATGATAAGGGGTGGCTACAAGAGAAGGGTTCTCAATGGATTTTGAGGCTGAGGTGTAGAGTAGAAAAATAACTTGTCATCATCATCAGATGCTACGGAAAAAAAGATTGGTGGCCGAGTCAAAGACTTGGTCAGAAACAACTCTGTGAATTCAGGAAGACCAAGTATGGATGCCCAAAATTATGAAGACCAAGTTGTAGACTTTTCCAGGGACTAGAGAGAATATAGTGATAAGTATATCAACCGGGATTGGGTCTGAGGACTCTCTTACCGAAGATTGAGTTCCATGTGTGGAGGTGGTTAATAGTAGATTCTCCGAGAACTGATGCTCCAGCTGTTTCATGGCAGATTTATTAATGTTTTTTTTCTTCTTTTCTGGATTTAAATATGTTCGTTAGCAAGAATCTTAAATGGGCTCAATCTGACCCAATACATATATCGACAATCCTTAATGGGCTCTATCGAAAATATGACAAAGAAGACCCAAGAAAAACATAGCATCTTCTCCTTGAGCTTATAGCATCTTTCAAGGTGTCCCTGCTAGCTTGCCATTCTGGTCATCTGATATCATCAGCCGTCTCTGCCCACAGCTAAACTCAAACTCATGGCGAACTTTATATCCAGCAGTACATTTAAGAGCATCAAACCGTTCGATTAATCTCAGTTTTTTGAAGCTAAAATTTTGCCTTATCTTTCGAGAAACTTTTCAATAGTATGAACTTTTAAACCGTAAACTCATCTTTATCACTAGAACCCAACAATTCACAAATCCAAAGAGAAAAATAAAAGAAAATTATACTAAAATGTATAATAATGTAACGACCCGAAACTTTCGAGCCAAACGTTTAGCCTGCTAACGCCATGGCTGGACACCGAGAGTTAAGGTAATTCTCCTATAAATACCCTTCCCCTCTCGCTTATTTTCTTGCATGCAAACCCATAGAAAAAGAAAAAGAAAGAAAAGAAAGAGAGAGTTGAAAGAAAGAGAGCTAAAGGGAAAAAATGTGTTTTGTAGGGGCTGAGTCACCACATCTCGTAACCGGAACCACCACCACTCGAAACCAAGCCATTAAAGTCACCATCGTTCATAGTCCAAGGTAACCCTCGGAAACTGCCATGCATATAAGCTTAGTTTTGCCCGTTTATTAAATCAGCCATAACTTCCTAACAGTTGAGAATTTCGCACATGCAAGGCAACCATCTCGTTCCTCTCGACGAGCCGTAGCAGCCGACCGCGTCGCAATCGGAGTTCGGACGAATCCGCACGCGCTCCTAGAAGTTTCGCTAAGTAAGCGCGTGCATTTCACGCGTCGTCGCCAGAAATCGCCTCCGCCGCGGACCACCGCCGGACCACCACCGGACCACTGCCAGACCACCATCGGACCGCCGCCAGCGGCGGTAAGCCACTTCCCTCCGACGTTGCTGCCGGTGATCGTCGCCGGTGACTCGCCGGTGACTCGGCCTACTCGATTGAGTCGACTCGGTGAGTCAACTTGGTTGACTCGGTCAACTGGTGGTTTGACCGGTTTAAATTGATTTTGGTTTGGTTGGGGTAAACCGGTCGGTTAAAATCAATTAGAATTCGGGGTTAAGTTAAACCAATGGTTAAAATCAATTGGATTTCGGTTAGTTTTAAACTGTCGATTAAAATCAATTGAATTTCGGTTAGGGTAAACCGGTTGGTTAAATCAATTTCAATTGGATGAGGGTTGACTTTAACCAGCTGGTTGACTTTTTCATACACTCGTTTTTGACTCGAAATTTTGATCTGATTTTCGATTTGGAGTCTATTTGAGCAGCCGAAGTTCAAAGACACCACATTTCCAAGTTTCTAAGGTGATGGCTATTTTCGAACTTCTCGTACGCGGCTTAAGACCTCGATTAAATATAATTCATTTTTATTATGTTCCGTCTGCGTGAAATCGAGTCTTTTATTTGCTTGTTTAGTTAGGTTCTTTGCCTAAATCAGAACTAGGGTGTTAGATGATGCAACATTGATTGCTTCACCTAATGTAATTCTTACTTAGATTTGTTTGAGATGGATACATAGACGTACTTGTGTATGCCAGATTGTGTGGCGGTTACAGCCAGCTATAGTCGACCCGCTAGACCGTAACCTGGAAGCGTCAATAAATCGTCTAAGGGCAGTGTCTGAGCACTATCTCCATTTGTGTATTGTTGTTTGAACGTGAGTGGGTGGCGAGTGGGCGCCTCACTAGGACCATTACTTGTTGCTTGGGTACTTTAGGTGCCGTGTTTGTACATATTAGGATTAAATTATATTTATTCGGGGTGTTAGGACCGAGTGTATGGACTTCGGGTTTAGCATCACATACCTCACTGAGTGACTCTCCTGTTACTCACCCCTCCTTCCCCTTTTCAGGTGAGACAGACGAGTTTATGATATTTGCTGGATTGGTGCTCCTAGACTTTTCCTTCGAATTTTATTTGGGCTTAGGGTAAGTGTTGTTGGGCTTATGGGCTTTTATGTGTTACGAGATATTGTTGGTGGCCCGTCGTCTTCAGTGTTGAGGATACATATGTCACATTGTTGTATGGTGACGTGTCAGGGGGTGACACACTGTTCTCCAGATAGGAGGTGTGTGGTGTCACAATTTGGTATCAGAGTGGGTTCCGTCCCGGATTCGACCCGGGATGGTGATTAGGGGATTCGGTTTTCAACTCTTTTTTAAATAAAATAATATATATATATATATATATATATATATATATATATATCTATAATATTAGTGTTATTCTTTTAGCACCAATCTGTCTAGTAATTACTAACTCAATTGTCTCTCTTACTACCTATAAGAAAAATCGTCAACATCCGTTCTCCGGCCAACAGGGTTTCAGAAAATTACCAGTGGTGTATAAACCGCCAGAGATATCAAAGAGGCAGATGATGAGTATGTTCAGGATGTGGCCCCATCACCTGATAAGGATGCCTTAAGACATATGGTACATGACGAAACTAGACTTGCCATTCAGGAGGCAGTCCAGCAGATTGCCTAGGGGGCAGCCAAGCAAGCCACCCAAGAGGCTGCCCGAGTAGATGCACAGGAGGTTGGATGATAGATGGACACAGCTCAGAAGGGTCAGCAGATTCCACATGGTCCTCAGATTCAAGTACATCAGGTCCCATCAGTTCAGGGTTCAGCAGGATCATCGGATTCCCGTCTAGCACGTTCCCTTTCTTCAGGTTCTATTGCAGAAGCAACTAGCTCGGCAACTTTTCAGATTGATCAGGGGTTAAAAATTTTTTTATTCATTATTCTGAGGTTGTTCATGAGTAGATAATGTGACGTTTTTTCTGCTACCCAATTTCTAGCTATCGCTCCACGAGTTTTTGATGCATGAGTTTATGTTTTATGAGATATGAACCATTGGTTGGCATTTGTTACTTTTGTGTACGAGTCTATTGACTATTTTGGATGTATGCTTGGTTCGAAAACTCGGGGGGATTGCTAATAGATTGGGGGTGCGCTAGCTTGCATGTATCGATATTGGAGTTATACGTGGCATGTTGCCAGTTTTTAGCTGTATTGATCGATTCAGAGATATATCAGTGTGGACAGCTCGAATAAGACGTTGGGCATATTCATCGAGACGTACCAGTTATGCCTGGAGGGACCGATTTGTTTGGATATTTTTCAGAAATGGAGCTGAGTTTTTACGATATCATACTTGGGGATCGATTAGTTGTCAAGACACGGGTAATACTGGATTGCCAGAGGGCAAGAGTTCATATCCCTAGAGCAGAAGCAAATATCATATTCCAGTGGATTCAAACACATTACAGAGTTTCTATTGTTTCCATGCTGCATGCTGAGGAGTTATTAGATAGATGAGCAAATACATTTTTGGCGACCATTTCGATGGTTAGTGATGATGAACAACATGAGCTGGAGGAGCTTCCCGTTAATGCAGAGTATCAGAGTGTATTTGAGGATTTTAGAAGGGCCACTTGACATAGGTGACACTCATGCGATTGAGTTGAAACCAAGGAGAGCACCGGTTTCACCAGATTCATACAGACTAGCACCATCGGTGATGGCCGAGCGGATAGGCAGATGAAAAATTTAACAAACATAGATTTTATTATACCGAGTACTTCATCGTTGAGAGCACCAATTTTGTTTATAAAAAGATGAGAGTTTCAGGTTTTTCATTGACTACAGAGGTTTAAACAAAGTCACCATCAAGAATAAATATCCGCTTCCACTCATCGACAAGTTGTTGGATCAGTTGCAGGGAGATTCATGGTTTTCCAAGATTGACTTGGCATCAGGATACCACCAGATTGCAATATTTGAGGAAGATGTGCGGAAGACATCATTTTGTACACGCTATGGACATTATGAGTTCGTAGTGATGTCATTTTTGTTGACAAACGCACCTAAGGCGTCGATGTGTTTCACGAGCACTTGGATAACTTTTTGATTGTCCTTATCGACGATATCCTGGTTTATTCTCGGAGTAGAGAGGAGCATTCGGAGCATCTACGGATTGTGTTGGGTAAGCCTCAAGAGCATCAGCTGTTTGCTAAGCTGAGTAAGTGCAGTTTCTGGTAGAGGAAGATTGGATTTCTTGGTCATGTGGTTTCAGAAGCGGGTGTTGCTGTAGATCCAGAAAAGATCACTGCAATTTAAGAGTGGCCGACCCCCAAGAATGCGACGGAGGTCTATAGTTTCCTTGGTTTGGTAGGGTAATACATGAAGTTTGTCAAGGGTTTTGCCAACATTGCAAAGCCAATGACGAAGCTAATGGGCAAGGACGTCAAGTTTGAGTGGACAAATGATTGCTCGAAGAGTTTCACTGAGTTGAAGCGACAGTTGACACATACGCCTGTTTTGGTACTTCCGAGGCTACAGATACCATATGAGGTATACACTGATGCATCATGAACTGGAGTAGGCTGTGTATTGATGCAAGAAGGTCATGTCATTTCATATGCATCACGTCAGTTGAGGCCTCACGAGACTAATTATCCCACACATGATTTGGAGTTAGCAGCAGTTGTTTTTCCGTTGAAAATTTGGAGGTCGTACTTGTATGGAGAAAGGTTGAAGATATTCATAGATCACAAGAGTCTGAAGTACATCTTTACTCAGACGAACTTGAACTTAAGGCAGCGCAGATGGATTGAGCTGTTAGCAGACTACAATTTGGAGATCACTTATCATTCGGGTAAGGCTAATTAGGTAGCAGATGATTTGAGTAGACGCAGGAGTGATGTTTCAGGAACCAGAGAGGTTCAGGAGTTTACTGGGATCCTCGTTAATCTCAGGTTGTGTGCCACTACTGTAGATGGAGAGGCAGCTAGCCTCGGGGCTGTAGAGCATGTAGCTTTTCTATGGAGGATATGCGAAGCTCATGATGTAGATGAGGCTTTGCGTAGGCAGATCGAGAACGGGAGTATTGGTTACCGTACAGCTACGAGCGAGATGTTCATGTACCGGAACCGAGTGTGTGTGTCGGACGATAAGTTGTTGAGGAAGGAGATCTTGCACCAAGCACACCATTCGAGTTTTTCTATACATCTAGCAAATACCAAGATGTACATAGATCTGAAGCGATATTACCATTGGCATAGTATGAAGAAGGATGTTGCTATATTTGTATTGCAGTGTCAGACATGTCAAATGGCTAAGGCTGAGCATCAGGTTCCTAACGGGGTATTGCAGAACCTGCCATTGCCGGAATGGAAATGGGACATGGTGACTATGGATTTTGTGTCGGGGTTGCCGACTACTTTAGGTGGGAAGAATGCCATATGGGTTATCGTTGATAGACTCACCAAATCAGCTCATTTCCTCTTGATTAAGAAGACGGACAATGCACATCAGTTGGCGCAGACTTACAACAGTTAGATTGTGAGGTTGCATGGAGTTCCTGTGAGCATTGTATCAGACCGGGATGTAAAGTCCACTTCTGTATTTTGGAGAGCCTTTCAGAAGGCGTTGGGGACAAAGGTTCATATGAACACAGCTTACCACCCGCAGACAGACGGTCAGTCCGAGAGGACTATTCAAACTTTAGAGGATATGCTCAGAGCTTGTGTCCTAGATTGGGAAGGAAGTTGGGAAAAGTATCTACCTTTAGCGGAATTTTCCTACAACAACAGCTATCACTCGAGTATTAAGATGGCACCGTATGAGGCTCTTTAAGGTAGGCCTTGTCGCACACCGCTTTGCTGGACAGAAGTGGGAGAGTGACGTGAGATTGAACCAGCAATGATTCAAGAGACGGTTGAGCAGGTAGAAATGTTCAAGGAATGACTTGAGGAAGCCCATGACCGTCAGAAGAGTTATGCCGATAAGCGCCGTAAGGATTTGGAATTTAAGGTTGGCGACTTAGTATACCTAAAAATGAGGACATTTCAGGGAGGATCTAAAACTCGGAAGCTAAAGAAGCTAAATCTGAGGTATATGGGGCCATATCCTATTGTGGAGCGGATTGGAGCAGTTGCTTACCGATTGGATTTGTCCAGAGAGTTATCATACTTCCACGACGTGTTTCATGTGTCTTTTTTTGAGGAAAGTTGTGAGAGAGCCAGAGCTTATTTTGCAGCGCCGCCTAGCGATCTCGGTAAAAAATTGTGTGTATCTTGTCAGCCAATAGAGATTGTTGATCGCCAAAGTGAAAGCGGTTCAAGGTAAGATGACCATGTTAGTCAAGGTTCGTTGGGAGCAAAACATGATCCATGAGGAGACCTGGGAGTCTGAGCCCCAGATGAGAATTGATTAACCAGAGTTGTTTCGGGATGAGATTGGACAGTCGGCTAATGACTCGAATTCGGGGTCGAATTCCGTGTTAGTGGGGGAGAGTTGTAACGAACCAAAACTTTCGAGCCAAACGTTTAGCCTTCTAACGCCATGGCTGGACACCTAGAGTCAAGGTAATTCTCCTATAAATACCCCTTCACTTCTCCCTTATTTTCTTGCATGCAAACCCATAGAAAAAGAAAAAGAAAAAGAAAGAAAAGAAAGAAAGAAAGCTAAGGGAAAAAAGTGTGTTCTGTAGGGGCTGAGTCACCACATATCGTCACCGGAGCCACCACCACTCGAAACCAAGCCAGTAAAGTCACCATCATTCATAATCCAAGGTAACCCCCGGAAACCGCCATGCTTATAAGCTTAATTTTGCCAGTTTATTAAATCAGCCATAACTTCCTACATTTGAGAATTTCGCGCATGCAAGGTGACCATCTCGTTACTCTCTATGAGGCGAAGCCGTAGCCGCCAACCGCGTTGCAATCAGAGTTCGGACGAAGCCGCACGTGCTCCTGGAAGTTTCACCGTAGCCGCTGGAAAATGACTTCGCCGCCGGTAAGCCACCACCCTCCGCCGTCGCTGCCAGTGACCCGCATGCGACTCGGTCAACCGGTTTAAATTGATTTTGGTTTGGTTGGGATAAACCGGTTGGTTCAAATCAATTAGAAATCAGTTATGTTAAACCAGTGGGTAAAATCAATTGGATTTCGGTTGGTATAAACCACCGATTAAAATCAATTGAATTTTGGTAAGGGTAAACCGTTGGTTCAAATCAATTTCAATTGGATGAGGGTTGACTTAGAACAGTGGGTTGACTTTTCCGTAGACACCCGTTTTTGACCGTTCGAAGGGCATTCAGACTCAAAATTTTGATATGATTTCCGATTTGGAGTCTATTTGAGCAGCTGGAGCTCATAGACACCAAATTTCCAAGTTGCTAAGGTGAGGGATATTTCCGAACTTCTCGTACGTGGCTTAGGACCTTAATTAAATATAATTTATTTCTTTTATGTTCCGTCTGCGTGAAATCGAGTTTGTCATTGCTTGATTAGTTAGGTTCTTTGCCTAAACCGGAACTAGGGTGTTAGATGATGCAACATTGATTGCTTCACTTAATGTAATTCTTAGTTAGATTTGTTTGAGATGGATATAGAGACGTACTTATGTATGCCAGATTGTGTGGCGGTTACGGCCAGCTATAGTCGACCGGCTGGACCGTAACCTGGAAGCGTTGATAAATCGTCTAAGGGCGGTGTCCGAACAATATCTCGAGTTGAGTATTGTTGTTTGCCCATGAGTGGGCGGCGAGTGCGCGCCTCGCTAGGACCATTGCTTGTTGCTTGGGTACTTTAGATGCCGTGTTTGTACATATTAGGATTAATTATATTTATTCGGGGTGTTATGACCGAGTCTATGGACTTTGGGTTTAGCATCACATACCTCACTAAGTGACTCCCTGTTACTCACCCCTCCTTCTTCCCTTTTTTCAGGTGAGACAGGATTTTATGATATTTTGCTGGATTGGTTCTCCTAGACTTTTCCTTCAGATTTTATTTGGGCTTAGGGTAAGTGTTGTTGGGCTTATGGGCATTTATGTGTTACGAGATATTGTTGGTGGCCCGTCGTCTTCAGTGTTGAGGATACATGTTTCACATTGTTGTATGGTGACGTGTCAGGGGGTGACACACTGTTCTCCAGATAGAAGGTGTGTGGTGTCACAAATAATTTCATGGGGATCGCTCACAAAAATTCAAGCATGAAGAGAATATATATATATATATATCTACTAGGTGATTCTCCTCTAGTGATGTGTGGATATAATAAATTTATTTAATATTTATAAAGTACATGTTTTAGAATTCTATAATTTTAGTCCAACTATGATTTTATTTAGAGTTGAATCAGAAATGGTGGACTGTGTTTATGTGGGAACCCAATTTTGTATTGTCGATTTTAATGATCAGAAGAAAGCTAAGAAACTATAACTTTCTTTGAGGTACCGGATTCCATGCGTAAACACACGAATACAAAAAAAAGACAATCCAAAATATCGAAAGAGATTACACATAGGTATTTTATAGATTAAGACGAAGTAAGGTTAGAGAGATTCACCAAAAATAAAGTGGACATAAATTCGTCAACAATGGAGAACAAAAGAAATAGAACAATAAAACGTTAAGTATTGAACTTGCTAGTTGATTATTTCCTGGGAGAACAATAAATCATCTTTCTTGACTTGGCTTTTTCCTGGGAGACCCTTGGTAGCCTTATCAACCATCATAGGCTCATATGTATCCATCTTATGCTCTCGGGTTGTCGTATTTGTGACCTTTGGTTGATGAACTTGTTTTGTTTCGGGGTACCATCGATCGATTTTACTATCTCGGCATCGAGTGATGTTGAAAGATTTTCCCGATTCTGCCAACTCAACAGGGACCGTCGATCGATTTGAAGTATCTTGTGTTGACCGATGCCTGTGCAAACTGCCTAACGAACTTGGATCTCCTATACGAAACCCTTCCTCTTGTGGCCTTTCTTTCTTGACTTCTACCCAAAAATCATCATCTAATCCCCTACTGATAGACGGTCGCGTAGAGTATGGAGCGAGAGATTTTGATGCTGATGGGAGAATAATTTTCTTTTGGGAAAAGAAAGATGAGTATGACATCTACATAGATGCAAGAAGATGATATCAAGGCAATTCTAGAGAGAGCTACTATGTTTGAGTACAGTTACAGATGTTTACCTGAACATGCATCAAAGATCGCTATGTCTAGGCAGAAGCACGAAACATACAGCAGAGCAGAGATTGAAGATCTTGTGAATGAGATCTACGAAGCTCAAGAGATGTCATTAGAAGATTTCTACAAGAGGATTGATGAAGTCTACTACCCTATAGACAAGTGCCTCACCGGTTTGACTACACGCATGGATGAGATGAAGCAAGATTTGGATACTATTCAAAGACAGCATGCAAGTGGACCAGATAGAGTGACATCGATCGACAGCAGCATCATGCCATCGATCGATACTGATTTCGACAGATAGAAGTACGCATCAGAAAAATAATTAGAAGACATGTTCAATGAGATTGTTTTTTCTCAGAGCCTTATGAAATGAGATATTTTTCAGAAATTGGAGGACATATCAGAAACTACAGCTGTCATGTCCCTTATTCTAGATAAGGCCTTCGGGCACAGCCATGGTGCGGGGAGATGCACCATTCAGGTCACAAGGCCTAAAGACAAGCGTACCATGGCTGGAAAGGATGGTTAAGTGCATCAGTATGCTTAGACTTGACCGGAATCGGATGGAGACAAGGAAATAAGAGCTGGATGAGTTCTAAGGCAGCTGGAGGGTGAAGGGAAGTAGCTCAATCAGCTAGGACAAGCTCGGTGTAGCTCACACCAGCTTGGGTCAGCTCCAGCAGCTGAACTACTAGCTCAACCAGCTAGGGCAAGCTCAGTGAAGCTCACACCAGCTTGGGTCAGCTCCAGCAGCTGGACTACTAGCTCACTCAGCTGGGGCAGCTAGCTTTCAGCTCAACTCAGCTGGATGGAGTTTTATGGTTCGGGCCAGTGTGGACGGATCGTGGGCGGTTATGGGTCCGGTTGGGTGGTGGCTAATCCATGAAAGGTCCATGGGTCTTGGTTAGGTCCGTGGGTCTTGACTAATGGACTTGGGATGCAGATGGAGGTATTGGGCCTGTTTCCAGACAGCCCACACGCCTAAAAAGAGCAGTTGGGCGGTTCCTAGGCGAAAAGGTGGGAAGGGGGAGTTTTGCACCCATTCCCCAACTGCTTGCACCCTTTCGGCCAGGCACTTATTGGCCGACCCTTTCCTTGTAAAAACAGACCTTGGGGTGTCGGAAATAGCATGAAATTCCTTAGGAAAAACTCTGCCAAAATCGTGAGAGAAAGAAAGAAAAAGGCCAGCCAAACCGAGACTGGGGGTGGTGGTGATCGGATTCCAACCAGAAGTTGGTTTGTGGGAAGTGGAGATCGATTCATGAAGGGAACCAGAGGCAAGGAAAATGATTTGGACAAGGGTTTGAGTACACCAGAGCGTACGCCCAAGGTTAGTGGGATGAACCGAACCATCCTGCCATGGCCGCGGTGGCATTCTGTGTGGACTATGGTCGAATCGGTTGAATCAGACCCATTTCTTCTCTTTTCCTCATTTTTCTATTTACTTTTTTTCTATATTCCGGCTGTGTTGGATAATACAAACTCAGTGGTACTGTACCAAGGCCTTGGCTGGTCCACAACCATAGTCCTAGGCCCTTGGCCGGACTGATCTTGGTCGGATCCTATGTGTTCCGGATTGATTCATGGAAATCCTACCCTGGATTCCTTCTAATGGGGATTTATCATGAATTATCACGGTTTTTAATCAGTGTTTGGGGATATATGTGAGTAAGTCAGTTTTGGGATTTTCCCCATGGCCGAGTGTGGTTTGGTGTGATCGATGGGTTGGATCGCATCAGACCAGTGTGTCCTAGATGTCCTAGGTGTTGTGTTGAATGTGGCCGTGTGCCTTGTTGACTGATTGGATAGTCTAGAGAACTTAGTTTAGAGGAACCGAACCATGCAATGTTAGATGTGATTGATAAGTTATCGGATTGTACTTATACATATGTTTTGTGGTGTGTGTGTTTGGTTTCAGGATCTGACCAGGATCGTGGCAAGGCCAAAGAACCATGAAGACCAAGCCGTGGATGGATGTGTGGGATATGGGGTAGTACTGTATTAGGACTTATGAACTTATGACTTAGCCTATTGTGCAACTGAACTTATGTATGGATCACATGTTTTATATCTATAAAGATACACTTTCCCTTATCTGTTTAGACTTAGTATATAAAATGGTTGAACCTCATATGATTAAAAATGACTTAGAAAAATATTTGACTTTCTGACCATGAATTAGCTAAGTAAGGCCGTGGGTGTAAGACCCGATTCTGGATTCCCTAATCCAACCGAACCGCAGTCTTACCTAAGATCATAAGTCAGTTCGTTTGGTTAAGTACCAATCCTAACTCATATTTTTCTAAGTGTTTTACACTGATTCGAGGTTCATTCAATCTACATGATCAATACACAGCGGAATAAGGCAAACGGTTTCTTATATATATATAAACAATGTAGTCATACAAATCATCCATTCATTCATCATTCAATGCACACTAGGCTAGATCATATTAACTAAGGTTGCACAATAGGTTACATAAATCCAATGCTACAAAAGACTTGTCTTCCACACACACATCCCATCCACGGCTAGGTTCCTCACGGTTCCTTGGCTTTCCCACGATCACCTTTGCTATCTGGATCCATCACAAAACACACACAAGTACTTGATTAGATTTATCAACCACAAAGCCAATCAATTACATGGATGGATCCTATCCTAGGCGATCAAACTATATCAGAACCGAAATCGGCCAACACCAATATACATGGGAGAATACATTAAAATTCATGTAAACTCATGATAATTCACAACTAAGAGATCGGCCAAGTCGGATTCCCAAGAACCGGTCTCGATCATCAGGATCTCGACCTTGTTTCACTAAACCGGACACGACCCAATCCCCTTAATCAATTCTATCAACACCCAATCTAGGCATGATAAATCCTTATAAATACTCACTAGGAAGAATCAATCATCGGAATTCCCCAAGTTCATCAGGAACTATGAGATCCGATCATACCTCTCAAACCAAGGCCATGGAGGAATTTCCACCAAACCGGCCAAGGCCGAGGTTTGTCTTATGAGTCTGAACCCATAGACTCGGACAGAACATAGAAGAAGTAATAGAAATACAAAGACAAGACAGAAAGGATGCTTCCAACACAATCGTCCCCACACACACCGAACCGGCCTTAGCCGTGGTGAAGGACAATGAAACATGGATAGCATCACTGACCTTTGGAGTTTGTTCCTCAGGAACCGGCGTCAACTCCTTCTCCTTTTCCTTCTCCAGATCCTTCTGACGTGATCCCATGCCTTGCCCCGGTTAGTCTTGCTCCGGTAACCCCTTTGGTCGGATACTTCTCTTCACGGACCGTCTCTCTCTTTCTCTCTGTTTCTCTCTGTTACGATTTTGCCAGGGCTTCGCCTGAATGTTCTGATGCCTTTGTCGAAGTCAGAGACCCTCTATTTATAGAGAAACTCGATGCCAACTTCCCTTAGGCGAACCGGTACGAGAGAGAGGAAACGGCCGAACGGTTGCCCTTGGCACCGTTTCGCTTATATCCGAATAACTGTCCCTTTGGGCAGTCCTTAGGCACGGAGGGAACCTTCCCTTCCCTTGTGGGACATCCCAGACTAACAGGCAAGGCCTTGGTCCCACCGTCACATATTTCACATATGTACGGACCGTCGGACCAGTCCGGGTAACCGTCCAGCTCGACTAGTCTGGCCCAGACCCGAACACTCCACCGAGGTGAGATGAGCTTCCTCCTAGCTGTCCCAGCTGACCTAGCTAGTCCATCAGCTCCAGTGAGCTGGACAACCTCAAGTGAGCTGACCACACTCTTAATCCAGCTGAACGAGCTTGACCCGGACCACGTCCAGCTTCCGGTTCACTCGTCCAGCTCCCCTTTACTTCCTTCCTTCTTCTGGTGATTAAGTATTCATGTTCTGAATCACTTAACCATCTATCCGGACCATGATACACCTGATTTCAGGTCAGACGACCTGCCTTGGTGCGTCTCCATGTACCACGGTCCGTCCCACGGTCCTATCGAGGATCGGGGACATGACAAGTCTCCCCCACCAACAATGGATTCGTCCCCGAATCCAAGTTAGGGATCTCATCATGATAAAACTGATTGTACCAATCTGGGTACTCAGCTTTCATCCTCGCCTCCGTTTCCCAAGTGATTAGGTCTTTACCATTGTAATCCCACACTACTTTAACCATGGAAACGGTCTTCTTTCTCATTGCCTTCTCTGATCGATCCACGATCCGAACCGGCCTTGTCTCTAAGGTTAGGTTCTTACCCAGATCATCAGGAATCTCAGGCAACACAATATCCTTATCCGTCAGGCACTTCCGGAGTTGAGACACATGGAATACATTGTGGAAAGCATCCATCTTGGACGGCAAGTCCAACTTGTAAGCCACTGCTCCCACTCGTTCAATAATCCTGAACGGACCCAAGTACCTTGGACCCAATTTCTTCCTTCCAGAAATCCTGGTCCTACCTTTGAAAGTAATCATCTTGAGATACACAAGATCTCCCACTTCAAATTCCAAGTGCTTCCTACGCTTGTCAGCATAACTCTTTTGTCGATCCTGAGCCGCCTTCATATGGTCCTTGACCGTACGAATTTTCTCAGTGGTTTCTTCCACAATCTCAGGACCCAACATACTACGCTCCCCCACTTGGGTCCAGCATAGAGGTGTCCTGCAAGGTCTTCCATACAAAGCCTCATATGGTGACATACCAATGCTTGTATGAAAACTATTGTTGTACGCAAATTCCACCAAAGGTAAGTGTCTCTCCCAAGACTCACCCCAGTCTAAGACACATGCCCTTAGCATATCCTCTAAGGTCTGGATCGTCCTTTCAGACTGCCCATCCGTTTGAGGATGATATGCTGTACTCATGTTTACTCTGGTTCCCAAAGCTTTCTGAAAAGCTTGCCAGAAGTAAGATGTAAACCTCGGATCCCTATCTGAGACAATACTTGCTGGAACACCATGCAATCGTACTATCTCATCCAAGTAGATCCTTACAATCTCATCCACTCCATACCCTTTACGTATAGGTAGGAAGTGTGCTGACTTAGTCAGTCGGTCTACCACGACCCACACTGCATCCTTCTTGTTCCGAGTGGTCGGGAATCCTGTCACAAAGTCCATTGTGATGTGATCCCACTTCCACTCCGGTATAGGCAGATTCTGAAGTAGGCCACTGGGAACTTGATGTTCAGCCTTGATGAGTTGACAAGTGGGGGACTTTGCTACCCACTCAGCTACATCCGTTTTCATCCTCACCCAATGGTAATACCTCTTCAAATCTCTATACATCTTATTCAATCCTGGATGGATTGAAAACTTAGACTTATGAGCTTGCCTCATAATCTCTTCCTTTAGTTCCTTATTATTAGGAACACTGATCCTGCCATTGACCAAGATGGTACCATTACTAGCCGTTTGGTACTCAGTCTTGTCATTGGCAGCAACCTTCTTCAGGTTTTCATCCAAGCCTTGTGCTTGTCGGATCCTGGTAAGGAGATCGGCCTGGTTCACCGCCTCCAACCCCAGGGGTTCTTCCTGACCCGTGAGAGTATCCAAGCGCAGTGAACGTACCACCCCTTCCAGCGCATCAGCTTCCCTTTCCGCAGACACATCAGCCCTTCTACGACTCAATGCATCGGCTACTAGGTTAGCTTTACCCGGATAGTAAGTTATGTCCAGATCATAATCTGCAACAAACTCCATCCACCTCCTCTGCCTAAGGTTTAATTCAGGCTGAGTGAAGATATACTTAAGACTCTTGTGGTCTGTAAGTATCTGCACCTTTGCTCCATAAAGATAAGATCTCCATATCTTTAAGCAAATACCACAGCCGCCATTTCCAGGTCAATGGGGTCGGATAATTTCCCTCATGTGTCACATGCTCTGGTTAAGGAGAAAGAGCTGTTGGGAGCTGTCCCTTTCTCTGCAACCAGACAAATCATTTTATATTGTTTCTCTTTGTTTATTATTTCAGTCACTATCCTTTCTCTCTCTCTTAACCCTCTATATATGTAATGTGCAAGCAAGTAATAGAATTAAGGAGAATTATCTCCCTTCTCTCTCTCAATCTCCAAATTCGTCACTCTCTCTCCTCCCTCTCTCTAAACTGTCCAGAAACTAATTTTCTTGTTCTTACTCTGTTCTTCATTGTTCTTCACCCAAATCTCACCTAAACTCAACTATTCTCTTCATACTTTCACAATTCCAACATGGTATCAGAGCTTTAAGCTCCTCAACCTCATTCTGTTCCGCAAATCTACTCTGTTTTTTCATCTTAAAAATTTCTGTGTTCTTCATTCTATTATCCAGTGGATAAAAGAAATCCAACCATGGAAATAGAAAGAAGAAACTTGATTCCAGTAACCTTAGAGGGCATCCTGGTCTGAGGCCACTCCGTATACACTTGAATCTTTTCTGGATCAACTGATACACCTTGTCTGACACTATGTGTCCAAGGAACCCAATGCTTTTTCTGCCAAAAACTACACTGCTCAACTTAGCAAAGAGTTTCTGCTCCCTCAAACGTTCCAATACTGCCCGGAGATGCCTTTCATTTCTTTGGTCTTTGAATACACGAGTATATCATCAATGAAGATGATCACAAACTCATCCAAGTATTCTCTGAACACCCCATTCATCATGTTCATGAAAGCAGCCGGTGCATTAGTCAATCCGAACGGCATCACTACAAACTCAAAGTGACCATACCGCGTCCGGAAGGCAGTCTTCTGGATATCGTTAGGCTCAATCGGAATCTGATGATATCCAGAGGCCAAGTCCACTTTGGAGAACCACTTGGCTCCCCTGAGTTGATCCAACAACTCATCAATCCGAGGCAACGGGTACTTGTTCTTCACAGTGACCCGGTTCAGCCCCCGATAGTCAATGCACAACCTAAAGCTTCCATCCTTCTTTTTCACAAAGAGGACTGGTGCTCCCCAAGGTGACACACTAGGACGTATAAAGCCCTTATCCAACAACTCCTCCAGTTGTTTCTTTAGCTCGGCCATCTCGGCAGGAGCCATGCGGTACGGACTTTTGGACAATGGAACCGTTCCTGGTTCCAGTTCAATTCTGAATGGATCAGCCCTATCAGGGGGAACACCCTGTAGCGGTCTGAACACATCCCCAAATTCACTAACCAACGGTATTCCATCCGGGTCACCACCCCCCACGCACTCCTTAGTGGTGATGGTAGCCAAATAGGCCTCACAACCATCCAACAGCATCCTTTCCGCACGGAGTGCTGAGACCACTTTCAACCCAGGAGTCGAACACATTCCTTGGAACCAGACCGGACGACCATACCCCGTTTCAAATTGCACCCGTACCCGGTGACAATTCAGAGTGGCCCGATGCTTTCCAAGCCAGTCCATACCCAATATCACTTCATGATTCTCAAGGGGGACCACAATCAGATCTACAGGCAACTTCCTGTCCGTGATCAATACCGGAATACCCTTCACCAGCCCAAGTGAGTTCATAACATGGCCACCAGCCCCTCTCACTCTGCAGGGTTCATTCCCATCACTCAATTGGAATAATCCCTTTCCAATCATTCCTGGACTCACAAAACTATGTGTAGCTCCAGTGTCAAACAATACGTGTGTTTCCACACCACCAATACTTAAGGTTCCTACATACAAGGTCCATTCAAAGTATCTAAACCGTTCTAGATTCCATACCATGCAATCTACAAATTTAAAAGATCAAGTTTACAGAAACTATTTACCAGTGATCGATTGGAATTGCCCAGCCTCATCCGTGTCCTTGCACAGTTCGTACACCCTTGGTGCGGATGACTGGTTCCAGTTCTGGCTCGGCTTGCTCGACTCCCCACGACCCTTCTCTGAACCAGATGGGTTCTTGGGACAGTCCCTACGGTAGTGTCCCACCTTCCCACATCCATGACAAGTGGCTGAGCCACTGTTGGAAGCCGGGTTCGGACAGTCCCGAGCCGAATGGTCCATCTTCCCACAGCGGGTGCAAGCTCCCATGGCTTTCCAGCATTCCCCACCGTGACGTCTCCCACATTTAGAACACTCCGGCTTACCTCCTGAGGTCTTACCCTCATCAGCCGAGTCCCTCTTTCTCTTCCTAGTTTTCTTCCTTGTTCCCTTTGGACATGACAACACAACCAAGAGATTAGTTCATCACCGTGATTCCATCCTCTACATGCCAAAGATAAAAAAAAACAAGCAATCAACAAGGTTAGAACCCTTAGCCTCACCGTGAGTACCCATAGCCGAATGTGTGTGTGTGCACCATAACCCAAACAAGTCCTAGAATCAAGCATGCTCTGATACCAACTTGTAAGACCCGATCCTGGATTCCCTAATCCAACCGAACCGCAGTCTTACCTAAGATCATAAGTCAGTTCGTTTGGTTAAGTACCAATCCTAACTCATATTTTTCTAAGTGTTTTACACTGATTCGAGGTTCATTCAATCTACATGATCAATACACAGCGGAATAAGGCAAACGGTTTCTTATATATATATAAACAATGTAGTCATACAAATCATCCATTCATTCATCATTCAATGCACACTAGGCTAGATCATATTAACTAAGGTTGCACAATAGGTTACATAAATCCAATGCTACAAAAGACTTGTCTTCCACACACACATCCCATCCACGGCTAGGTTCCTCACGGTTCCTTGGCTTTCCCACGATCACCTTTGCTATCTGGATCCATCACAAAACACACACAAGTACTTGATTAGATTTATCAACCACAAAGCCAATCAATTACATGGATGGATCCTATCCTAGGCTATCAAACCATGTCAGACTGAAAATCGGCCAACACAAATATACATGGGAAAATACAATAAAATTCATGTAAACTCATGACAATTCACGACTAAGAGATTGGTCAGATCGGATTCCCAAGAACCGGTCTCGATCATCAGAATCTCGACCTTGATTCATTAAACCGGACACGACCCAATTCCCTTAATCAATTCAATCATCACCCATTCTAGGCATGAGAAATCCTTATATATATTCACTAGAAAGAATCGATCATCGGAATTCCCCAAGTTCATCAGGAACTATAAGATCCGACCATACCTCTCAAACCAAGGCCATGGAGGAATTCCCACCAAACCGGCCAAGGCCGAGGTTTGTCTTATGAGTCTGAACCCATAGACTCGGACAGAATATAGATGAAGTAATAGAAATACAAAGACAAGACAGAAAGGATGCTTCCAACACAATCGTCCCCACACACACCGAACCGGCCTTAGCCGTGGTGAAGGACAATGAACCATGGATAGCATCACTGACCTTTGGAGTTTGTTCCTCAGGAGCCGGCGTCTTCTCCTTCTCCTTTTCCTTCTCCAGATCCTTCTGACGTGATACCATGTCTTGCCCCGGTTAGTCTTGCCCCGGTAACCCCTTTGGTCGGATACTTCTTTTCACGGACCGTCTCTTTCTTTCTCTTTGTTTCTCTCTGTTACGATTTTGCCAGGGCTTCGCCTGAATGTTCTGATGTCTTTGTCGAAGTCAGAGGCCCTCTATTTATAGAGAAACTAGATGCCAACTTCCTTTAGGTGAACTGGTACGAGAGAGAGGAAACGGTCCGAACGGTTGCCCTTGGCACCGTTTCGCTTATAACCGACTAACTGCCCCTTTGGGACAATCCTTAGGCACGGAGGGAACCTTCCCTTCCCTTGTGGGACGTCCCAGACTAACATGCAAGACCTTGATCCCATCGTCACATATTTCACATATGTACGGACCGTCGGACCAGTCCGGGTAACCGTCCAGCTCGACTAGTCTGGTCCGGACCCGAACACTCCACCGAGGTGAGATGAGCTTCCTCCTAGCTGTCCCAGCTGACCTAGCTAGTCCATCAGCTCCAGTGAGCTGGACAACCTCAAGTGAGCTGACCACACTCTTAATCCAGCTGAACGAGCTTGACCCGGACCACGTCCAGCTTCCGGTTCACTCGTCCAGCTCCCCTTTACTTCCTTCCTTCTTCTGGTGATTAAGTATTCATGTTCTGAATCACTTAACCATCTATCCGGACCATGATACACCTGATTTCAGGTCAGACGACCTGCCTTGGTGCGTCTCCATGTACCACGGTCCGTCCCACAGTCCTATCGAGGATCGGGGACATGACATTCCCGATTTCCCTTACCGCATATCAAGCATATATACTCGGTTTCCTTTTTTGCTTTGCTTTCGAATCAAGTCTAGAATATTGTTCTCATTTACCTTAGTCATTCCATCTCATATTAGCTTAGTTAAATTCGAGTTTGCATACCATATATTATAAAAAAGAAAAACAAAAGAATCAGTAGCATTTCATGAACCCATACTTTCCATAATTGGAACTTGCTTGCATACTCCTCCTAGTCGGTCCATTGTCTTTTCTAAGTTGCATCCTTACTTGTTTTTAATTGCATTCGCATACTAATCACGTGAGACATTTTCATTTCCCATATTTTCACTTGTTCTTGAAGTTTTCTTTCAGGATACACAATGGGAGATACCAACTCCTCATCAACTGATGCCGCAACTATAGCCCAACTCCTAGCTGCTATGCAAACCATCAGTGAGAGAATGAACCGGCTGGAACAAAACCAACAAGCTCATGCCAATAACCAGAACAACAACCAAGCAAGAGAGCATCAACAACAACAGGAGAACCCGCATGGAGAAGGGGGAACTGATAGTGACATGCCTAGTTTGGAAGAAGAAGAGCACCATCCCCCACCCAGGAGAAATGCCAGGAATAGAGGGAGGAACCGAGGTAGAGACTATGAGCAAGAAGATGAGAATCCTTGGCAGGGAGGCAAAGACTTGAAGCTCACGCCACCAACCTTTGCTGGAAAGGTTAACCCTGATGCTTACATTGATTGGGAGACAAGGATGGAATACATCTTTGATGTGATCCTGGA